>JAOTQW010000033.1:4319460-4341952 GCA_026260075.1 Sisor rabdophorus | reverse complement strand
TGAGTGTGTGTGTTCGTGGCCCTGCGATGGACTGGCGACCTGTCCAGGGTGTACCAAGTGTTGATCATGCGGTAGCTCTTAACTCTGTTTAATGTTATAAAATGTCTCATTTTAAAGCACAGACACCACAAGACCAGAATTTGTTTTCTATAAACAAAACAAAAAAGGGAAAAGCCACATAAAATTATTATAGTCTAATGTAACCTTTATTTTTTTCATAAATAACCCTCAGTGCCATTGCATTTATTCTAGAATTTAATGACATTAGACTGTTACTTGTTACTAGTTACTCTCAAACACTGGAGAGTGCACTCGTAATGCTTTGTCATGTGTAGTAGGATCGATGACCATTTTACCATTTACCATTTTAGTAAAGGTAAAGGCTACATCAATTTTCTCTTTGAAAGTAACTGTACTGGAACGGCTGCTTTCTTTATTGATACCCAGACATTTCCTGAAATATATTTCCTTTTCATTTTTTTTTTGGTGGTTCCATAGAAAATAAAAAGTCACTGAAGCATGATCACAAGTCCTGACATTGACTTTCCTAATAAATCAGGATTTGGGGAAGTGGTTCTTGCAGAACTTGCCAGTCATATGCAGTAAGCTTACAAAAAGGTTGATTGGCAAAAATCAATTAGAAATTTAATAAACACTTTATCCTCTGCATAGTAATATCAGATATCAAAACTGCTCAAAGGGAAATGTATGCTATTGATTTTTTTTTTTTTTTTAATTTTCTATGTAAAAACATAAAATGGAATATATTTTTCTTAACACTTATTTTTAGATTTCCAGGGTGTACCTTTTTCCTAAGTGCACTGAGATAGGCTCCAGCATACCCCAATGACCCAGAGATAGAGAACAAGCAGGTAAAGATGATGAATGAATGAATGAATGATGCAGTGGGTACACCAGACCAGTGATGATTATTACATGGGTAACAAAACATGAAAAAACACCACAAGGTTAAGAAATCATACACTGTTAAGGATCCGAAGGCCTGCGTGTTCTTCTATGCCGTAAGCACATTTAAAAGCAAGTTCCACCAAGGTGCATTAATCTTTACAAGCATCAAGTTCAAAACAGCTTCTTGATTCTGAAACTCTAAATGTCGCACACTCCCACTGCCATCTGCTAATTTCTGTTCTACACCAAACAGATCACTGCTGTCATCTGATGCATGTTCATTTCTTAGTAAATGTGCTGATGATCAAATCTGAAATAAAACTTAATGACACAGAGAAAGATGGTTTAATAAACCAAGTGCTGACTGGGAAGCACTTTCACTTTCCAAGTTATACAAGCTTATCATGAACCTAACGCGAATGGTAAATGAACAGGGGCCAAAGCTATACTTGACACAGAAGATAAGCATTAGTGGATAAGCAATAGAGGATAATATAGTGGAAACCTCCCACAAAGTTATATATTGGCATCAAAACGAAGACATATGCCCTTACAACACACTGGTGTGACTAATATTTCTGCATGTGTGTGTTGAGAGGCTCAACAAGTGCTATTTATCAGGGTTTCTCAAGCAGAACAACAAAAGAAGTCATCAGCCATCAGTGGTGCCACAAATTAACAGGTGCAAAGAGAGAAACTGACAAAAGAAAAAGATTCCTACTGATGTCATTTGGAAAGTGACATACCTGTCACCAAAATAGGAACGGAAACAGACGCGTCGCCACACTTTTTCAAGCCACGGAAGTAGATTTCGTGTTTCGTTTACACCAGTTGAAATAGACTATAGAAGGAACAGATGGTAATTCCTCGCAACAATGATTTGTGCGGCTGTCCTGCTTATACTCAGTATTTGTAAGCATATCGCCCACTCAAAATGGCACAGGAAGAGATTCGAAACAAAGACTGGATAAGATTGCAGAATTACAGTGTGATCAATGCAACAGGCCAATGACAAAGATGAAGCTTGTGCCAAAGACAGAAGTTCAATTTATTCTCATTTTTAATGTAAAAAATAATGTAAAAACTCTTCAAGCAGTGAGATGTACTATTAACAAACAAATGATGAAGTAATTGAACAATCAGAATTTTAGCATCTAAATTTATAAATAACTGAACAAATTGTTTTAGGTTCTTAACTGCATAGCAACAAAACTGAATTAAAGACAACTTCGATAAAAAAACGATATATTATTTTAAATTGTAGCGCTTCATATTGCCACAATTTTGCCACATTTAATTAGCTTCGTAAACTAGAAGATAAGGAGACTAGTCTTTGAATCATCCACTGATGCTCATCTTCTGTACATTGAATGGAGATCAGTTTATCATGATATCAGTGATTTGCGCAAGTCCAAAAAAAAAAATAGTATAATTCTAGGAAACTTGAGACAGGACAAGTTGAGAGATGAGTCGGAGAAGGAAAAAAGGGGTGAGAACAGAAAGGACAGACTCGAACCAGGGTTGCTGTTTGGGTGCTGATGACTTATGCCCCTACACCTTCAAACACTGATATTCCATTAGAGAGTCTGGTGACCCCTAATATAATATATCAAAACCTGTTGCTGTCTTTTGGCTGTTTTATATAATATACAGATGACTTAAAAGGCAACCTGCATCACACTGAGTGATAATTCATGATGTCAGAGATGCCAATTATTAGGTTTAGTCCATGAGCAGGTACATTCCAGTACTGCACCATGTTCTTTTGCGAGTTTTTATTCTAAATGTTCTCCTTTGTTGGTGTACATATCAGTCAAATGTAATATACCTGTCTGTAACCCAAATGTAATTCCCATGTTTAGAAAGAACAGGAATTAAAACATTAAACTGTTTTTGTGTGATTGCTTTGTGTAAACTGCCCCCCACCTTCCAGTCCAGTGTAGTGTAGTTCCTACACACTGATGCGAGAGCGAATCAGAGATGGGAGAGCATGCTGGGTAATCAGAAGGTTATCAGGGTGTGACTGACAGTTTGATAAGAGTGTAGAGTAGTTTGAGCTTACACTGCTGGCATCAATTCCCAGGTTCAGTGCTATTTCGAGTAGATTCTAGCAAATCACATCCAGCAAAAAATCAAATAAAAAATCAGGAGCTGTGTGACAGCACATAGCGGTCTTCTGCTAATAAACCCCAGTTGCTGTTTGGATGGATCGGTTATAAAGGTTGGGTATGTTTAAGTGTGTGCTTGTGTGTGGGGGGGTTCAAAAAAATAAAGGCCAACCGAAAATAAAACTATAAAATAAAATTTTAAAACAGGTTTACAAAAGAAAAATCTTCAAATCTCTCAATACATGTCAGCTTTAATCTGATTATGTGGATTGTTTCTTGTACGTATTTATGTACGTATTTATATTAAAACTGTAGTCGATAATAAGCAACACTGAATGACTAAGAGTGACATTGCATTAGAAAAAAGGGAATCGAATTATTTTAAACATAATATGAACAAAAGTTACAATAACTGCAACAAGAGAAAAAAAAGAAACAAAACTTAACTTTTTTTTTTTAGTTTATTACAAAAAGTGGAAATTAGGAAACAGTGAAGTGGTGATTGAGCTATAGAACTGGAAACCTGGACTACTCATTAAAATTTTTCACTACAGTTGCAAGGAACAAACTAAACTTCATGACTGCCTGCACAACAGCATCAACAGCAGGCAAAATTTGCCAGGATTGTAAAATTAGGGTAGGCAAGGCAAGTAATTGCATAAGGCTCTACATTACCGTTCATCATTTATACCTGCTTATTTTCTAACTTAAGGTCACAGGGGTCTGCTGAAGCCTATCCCAGCACACATAGAGCAAAAGGCAGGGGTACATTCTGAACAGGTCGCCAGCCCTGCATTTTAAACAATTTAAATCTCATTATCATTCCTAATTTTAGCAAACATTGGAGTATATCTTTTCAAAAGACAATACTAGACAAATAAAACTTAGATATATTTTAGAGTAGGCTATATGCAGCGTGTATAACCGTATAGATTTACTGTCAGCTAAAAAAAACCTAGCATACAGCTGCCCTATACATGCAACCCCCTAGGGGCCCTCTCTTGCATTACACTCAATGTGCTTGCTTTTTCCTTGTGATGTGGTGGCTGCTTACAAACTGGCACAGGATTTACATGTGCATTTGCTCATTTGAACAAAGACTTGCCTGTCTGGAAGACAGAAACAAAGATTAATCATAACAGCGGTAAATAAATAAGATACGATTATTTAAGATAAAATATTTTAGCACAGGTTCCACTTAGCAGCAGTGTGTATTTGGCAATGTTCATTAAGTCTGTAACTATAAATATTGAAATATCGAAAATAAAGTGTATTTTCAAGATTGTATTGTATTCTTCTGACAATTTACAATACTAATATTTTGTAAAATAATAAACACACAAAGTAATTAAAGTATGTTTTATTATAGAACAATGTTATTTATATGTGTTATGATTACTTTTGTAGAAATGTATATCAAGCTTGCAAAGATATATTAGCTAAATCTTTTAAGGGGGCCTCATTTATTAATATTGCCTTGGGCCCACAGTTCATCCTGGTTTGCCTTTGCATGCAACATACAGAGCATGATTTATCAACACCATACTTTTTACAAGTTTCACAAGCCTAAGGCATTCAGACATTTCTCACTGTCTTTTTTCCTCCCATATGCCATTTGGAAAATGGCCTTTTTGATTATCTGGACCACTATTACTCAACCATCTAAGAAACATAAAAGGCATCTCACATTTATTTTTTGTACTGTTTTAAGTAAGAGGTTCTGGGAAAAGGTAGAGTATCAGGAGAAATCGAGAAGCTCTCCAGAGAGCAAGATAGACCACAGGCGTAGAAGTGTATAAGAAGTAGATGTACTATTCTTTTTGGTATTTTGTTGCACTGTGGCTTGGGGTCGGAAATCAAATACCAAAAAATCTACTAGACTGAGGCACTACTAGCAATTTTGGGCCATATGAAGCTACAAGGTTCGCTCCTTAACCACGCCCATGCTGCACATGTGAGCCCCAATTTACCCCAAAAGCAACCCTTTGCAGAATCAACTTTTGCTCTTCACCTGCTTTGCAGTATTTGTCTTTTCTGAACCCTCCTACTACCCTCAGAGACAGCCTGCATTGGTTAAGTCCAAGTAAAACCAACCTCTGCAGATTCTTCATTCTCCTCTATACATGCTACATTCGCACCAACATTTACATTTACAGCATTTAGCAGACACCCTTATCCGAGCGACGTACAAAAGTGCTTCAAAATTGATTGTTGAGCTTCACAATACTGATATAATAGTAACGCAACAACTTTTTTCACCCTACAGACAATTGAATTAAACCCTCAACCCTAAGAGCATAGGAAGAATTTGGAAAGGCTCAAATATCTTACTCTCAATATTATGTTAACTTTGATGCAGCTACAAGTGTATAATACACTTAAGGTCTAAATGACATACGTTATTAAGAAAGCATTTTCTTCTTCTTTTGCATTTAAAAATTGATCCTTTATTAAATATCCTATTGCCCTCTGCTAGTGACTGGAATAATAGTCTGAAATGATTATTAACATTAAGCTAAAAAAAGAACTGGAATCATAAAATGAGCGATATAACAGGTATGTAGATAGGATATTAACCAACAAGACATCCAGTAAATATAAACTGTTGACATCTCTCTACTCTGATGTAGAACAATTTGAAACCACAAAAAAGATAAGTTAAATCAGTTTCCTTATTTATTAACTTTTGTAGCAGCCACATACATTATATCTGGTGTGGAAAAACAAAAATCTACGAATGTTTATAACCAAACGCACATAATAAAAAATATTTTGATAAGGCAAAGCAACAAAATACTTTATAAGCACAACAGCTTTTACTACTTGCCTAATATTTCCTGTATTCAGACAACCTGAAAATCAGCTACCATGCCAACGAAGTTGTACTGAACAAAAACAAAAACACTCTGATCACAAAAGAATTGGATGCAAATGCCAGTCTAAACAAACTTGCATGCTCAATTTGCCTGTAAAACTTCATCTTATTCATGACTTGTAAACATCAAGCTTCCAGAGAAATTTCACTGGTGAAGGTTTCCTCACACTAAGCATAACAGGCAGCAGAAGACATTGAGGCATGCTTTTATGTTACTTTGTATTTGTGTCCGTGTAAGCTTGGCACCCACATCTGAAAAATGCTGCATGATTTATAAGCAAGTAGATGTGGCTGCATTTGAGTTAAAATCCATCATAAGTAAAATGTATACGTTAAAAATGAAATTGGACGTTTAAAATAAAAAATAATACAAATTTTAAAAAGTTAAAAATAAAATGTATACATTTTTGTTACACAAACGAGTGTGTAACTTTTTTTATATTCATTTTCATAAAAGCTGCAAATCCAAACATCAGAATTGACACACAAGGCCGTGGGTAATAAAATTTAAATGTAGTATAAAACCAACTAATAAAATGCACATCCATGTGATCACTTAACACACAGTGCCACCTGAGTGAGCCCAGGGACATCACAGACACTGATGAAGTGGCAAAAATCCATGTATAAGTAAAGACAGAAGTATAGCTGATTAGATAAGAGAAAGGTGGGAGAAAATCCCAGGGAATAAAACTGCTGTACCTCTGAGCATGTGAAGTACAGCAGAACAGAATACAGTGGACAATAGTATTAGAGAGAGAGAGAGAGAGAGAGAAATCAGAGAGACAGCTTAATGAATGCTGACTTCAAGGAACTTCAAAATCCCCCCAGGAACAGATGCTTAATTATTAAGTACAGGTTTTAGGCATAGAGCTTTAAACTATTATTGAAAAAAGCTTTTAAAGCAACCTGGATGCACAAACTTGAAAAGAAAAAAAAATAAATAAACTGCATCCTTTTTGCTGGAAGAGGCAAGACAACAGCACTCGAAGTGAGAAGCTGAATGATGTTGTTCAAGTAGCGCCACTGAAATTTTCTGTGGAAGTACTACATTTAAGATGGCATTACGCTACTCTTAAATGCTTGTTTATAATAGATGCAATAACAAGCAGTTTATTGGCCGTGGCTTTTAGAGAACCAGCGTGAAGGTTTTTATCTCAACCACTTGAAATGGCCGAAGTGAGTAAGAGGAGAACAAATAAGTGAGAGAGAAAAATCAAGAAAAGGACGCATGTATTAGACTTTATGGAACAAATTTCTGCTTTAGACTACTCAAATGCTGCCTAATTCATAGGATATTATAGCACCATAATGAGATGTACACCAATGTACACCATCTTTCGAGCTGAGGGATCAAACTTTGATTTCAAAAGTTACCTGTAAATGATAAATATTACTGATTTCCCACACCCCAGAATTTAAATACAACACAAACATCAAATGCATATTATTACCTTGACATACACTCCCCTCCCACACACACAGTAATACAGTTCGACTACATGTGGAAAGTGGGTATCACTTTTTTTCTAAATAGAAAAAGTAGAATTTTTTAAATAATAAATGAAAATGCTCAAGTGCTATGTTCTGAAACCTTAACACAATTTATAAAAAACAAATTAAAATAAAATAGTGTGTATTTATGAACACAGCACATTTTCACTTATTATTTAAAGAAATAAAATCTATGGTATATAATATCCATTTTATAATCCATTACAAGCTTTATCAATTAAAATAACTAACCTTATTAAATGCATTTCTATTTAGAGAGAAAATGATACCCACTTCCCAACATCTAGTCGAGCTGTAGAAACCGCTTTCTTTCAAATTTGCAGGCGAAAGAAAACAGAAAACAGGATGCTGAAGCAACAACAAATCCCTCTTGAAATGCAATAAGGAGGAATCCAGAGAAAGGAGAAGCTCTCTGGAGAATAGAAGCCTCCAGCTGCTCCTGCTATCTTAGCATGAATAGGCTGAATATAAGACCTATTCCTTTAGCCCTTTCCCCTGGAGCAAATGCTACATTTTTTCCTCTTTGTAATTACCAGCAGACCCAAAGCCCCAGTCCAGATGTTGACAAGCAGCTACAGTGAAACCCAAAGAGAACATAAGGAGCAGATAAAAGTTTTAAGCTCTCTAAAGAATAGCGCCTTTGTGCAAATTATGATGTGTGCTGATGTGTTCAGTGTCTTAACCAAGTGCTTGTGTAAGTCTATCCTACAAACTCCTTATAAACAAAGAGACCAAGTAACTGTCTCGGATTAATATCTCTCATATTTTCCTTATAAGATTTTCCTCAAATAAGCATGTAAATAAATGTCAAATACCCCTCTTCTAGAAATTTTCTAGATAACGTGAACACCAAGCATCTAAGTTTCTTCCCTGCTGATGGTATCTATTTCATTGTGCTTGGTGACCTTAACCTTCCAGCTAATAAGTTCCACTGATTCTTTCTCCATGACCTTTAACAGTTCTCTTTCTTTCATCTCTACAATAATCAATAGCTCCTTATCTTCTGGTCAGGTACCAGCTTCCTTGAGAGCATGGGTTACTTTCCAACTGAAAGAAGCCTGCTCTGGATCCCCTAGACATCGACTACAGACCAGTATCACTTCTACCTGAATTGGTAGTTCATATTAGGTAACATGGAGAGGCATGTTATCTGCTGCTCGCAGACTCTCTACTAATTTAAACAAAGGCTTAGCACTCTGTCCTCTTGTTTTTTTCCCCTAAGCTCCCCTACCTGCTAAAGTAAAATTTTCTAACGTTATTCTACAATTGGTATGCAGATAACACCAACTTGCCTTTTCTCCCTGAGATACCACAGTTTCTGCCCAGATCTCAGCATGCCTGGCAGACATATAATCGTGGATAGCAGCTCATTAGCTAAAACCTAACCCAGCAAAACAGAACTGCTTTTTATCCCAGATGATTTGTCCCAGATAATTACAAGATGAATCTTGTAATTATCATGGACAATTCGCTGATCTCCGCTTTGACCACTGCTCACAACAATGGGGTAATCAGGGATAATAAATTACCCTTTTGCTCATATGTTGCGAACTTGACACAATCGGGCTAGTTTATCCACTACATCACTAAAATTCAACAATACTTGACCAAACACTTGGGCCACTCAGTTGCTTGTGCGGTCTCTTGTAATCTTTAATCTAGACTACTGCGAATGGCTCCTGCCAGGTATTCCACTGAGTGCAATTCTACTATTGCAGATGACTCCCAGAAACCTAGCAGCACGCTCTTACCTCCAACCACTAATCACTTCTCTCATGGCATTCCCCAAGACGCAAAGTAAATCTACCTAAAGTCTTTTTTTCTGTTTTAGCACCAAGATGGTCAAATGCTTTTCCTCTTTTTTCTCAGTTTTGTCAGTTTTTGGGAGTTCTTACTCTTGTGAGCTGAGTACCAATATCGAGCAGTTCAATAATGAGACTCAAAGAACCCTTGAACAACACTCTGGATAAGAGCATCTGCTTAAGGATGGAAATGTCAGTGTAAGTAAATGATGTGTGATTAGTTTATGGATATGTGTTGCAATAAAGAGACAAAATAGAAGTGTATTACTAAAAAGGCTCTTTAATGCAAAACAGGTATACATATTTAAGGCAGGGGGATGGAATGATAGAACTCCTGCTTCAGTTCATGTTACATAAATACAGGACAAGAATAGATACAAACACCCTGATACAAACACTTTTATAGCAGATTAGTGAAATTGCCTTTTTTTAAAATACTTTATCAAAAAGGAAGAATAAATATATAATTAACTTTTTGTGAGTGGCTACTTGAGAAATATCAAGCTCGCATCATGTTGGAACACGTTCAATCCTTTACAATTGTGGGTCAAAGTTTTATTACTCTAATGAGGCCCATGACACAGTTAATTGGTCTTACAGTAACACTTGGACTCTTTACTATGAACAGATTTACTGTCTAATAAGGGGTTTAAAGAGGATAATCTCCCTTCCAGAGTGCCATTAAGGTCTGACTTTAACCACTTCCAAAAGATATGCAGAATAGAATGATACAGAAGAGCAATTAATGCAGTATGTGACAACAAAAAAGACGCATCAAAAGTGATTTTTTTGAAGAGACTGAAAAACTGGAATCTGTTAGATAGAAAAAACAGTATTGTTGATTTCATACATAAATAGACAAAGAATACAGACAAAAAGAGGACACAGACAGCACAGACAAACGACAGACAGAAAAATAGAAATACAGATACAGAAAATGAGAGACAAATAACATACAGTAACATACAGTACAGACAGACCAACGACTAATATAAGAGCGATTGACAGAATAATAGAGTACAGACATAATCAGACAAAAATAGAATGAAAGACAAAGATACAGCCAGACAGAGACAAAAGGACAGAGGAAAGACAGAAAGTCATTACACAGTAGACAGAGCTCAACAGTCAGTCATTGATGGATCTGGGAAGTGGTCGCTAGGTAGTTTGATTGCTAACCGTAAGATTCTGGGTTTGATTCCCAGCACCACCAAATTACCACTGTTGCACCCCTAAGCAAAACCTCCACCCCCAACTGCTCAGTTGTGTAAAAAAGAAAAAATAAGTAGATCTGGATAAGGATTTCAGTCAAATGCTGTAAATGCTGCAAGATGTCACTAATGATGGGCTTACCGTCTTTCCATTTTTTATCCATCGAGCTTTTTGGCATGTTGACTGAACAATAAAGAAACCCATCCATGAAAGAGGTAGTGTCGACTGAAGACCTGCAGTCACCAACCATCTCCAGCTTTGCAAATTCTAAGAGAGAAAACAAGGGGGCGAAAGGAGCTAAAAAGACTAAACAATTGATATAGTAATAGGAGCTTACGTTCATTATTCTCCAGAGGGTTAGATTACGGCACAATCACAAAGTTTCTCGAAAACCAGTTTCCAACTTCCTCTATTATAGTTACACATTCTACATATCTCAATTTATTTACATTCTCAGGGTTTCTTAAAGAGGACAGTAAAAAAACTTTTTTTAAACACAAAGAGTGCTGGAAGTGAACCTTCACTCTTTACTTTCCTCCCCATCCTCCTGTTTCATTCTTTACTTTTAACATCTTTTCAGGGTTCACCCTTATCCGTTTCAGATTCAATTAGCCGTTATGTGTGGCTCTGGCAATACCTGGGAGATGTTATCAACAACCCTTAGCCTCTTTCATGTCTCAAGTTCAAATAACTAAAATTGAAATGTTTTTTTTTTTTAATTGAAGCATCTCAGTCATCCTTTCATTACCAACTCCATCCACCCCTTTTCTTTAGGTTAAAAACGAGGGTTATTAGTAATGATAATAGGGTAGAACAGTGATAAGAGGGACTCTGGGGATCTAAAGGGGGTATTTGGAATTTAAATAACGATGACGGTCGGATCTGCTCATGAATAGAATTATTATAAAAATCGCTAAAAACATTTTAAGAAGATGCGAGTTAGTAAATACTTCTTTACATCTGCACCGACAACGACTGGAAGCAAAATAGAGGTGTCTGTGCCCTAGTCATGTACTTATCTATGTTTTTGTGTCTTCACACCTGTCAGGGACAATATCAGGCTGTGACTCAAGCAAAGTCCACAAACAGCTACACTATGCAGTTAATGAGGCACCAGCTCCATATGGACACGCTGGCGCATCCTGTGTGGCCTCACTGCTGCTTCACAGTTAGAGATGTTAGCACAGTACCAAAAGAGCGCTGGTAAAACATTTGGGCCTGCGTGTCGTGAGGATGGACTAATTGGGCTACCTGGCAAATTTTCTAAAGACGCCTCGAATGAGCTGTAGAGAAACAGCTCAATCTAATTACTTCTATGCATGCACGCACACATACAATATACACACACACACACTTGCATGCCTATATGCACCACACACAAATTAGAGGTGCTTTCAGAGGAAATTATCCATCGAGAAGAGGGTGTGTGGATGTTCGCGTGCTTCGGAGGGCGTCATCAGTCGGTGACAAAAGCCTGTCACCATAACTACTAGGTGACCTCTAAAACCAATTACGGCTGTTAGCAGGAAAGAACAAATCAAATTGGGTTTCAGGGAAAACTTGGCCTTGACCTCAAGTGAAAGATCACAATTTCTGTGTTAGTCATGAATGGTTACTTTCTAGCAAGCCCAGAATTCCTAACAATGCATTGGAATACATTACACCAAGCCTCGATTGCTTCCTGTAATGACAAATATTTTTGTATTTTATTAAAGATATTGCTATGTCGTTCTGGAGCTAGATAGTTTCTCAGTGCTTCTATTAAGATTTAAACCCACATGAATAAATGCAGTGCAACAGTTAATAAAAGAGAAAAAATAGACTAGATGTTGCATACAATTGGCTATATTCAGTAATGAAAAGATTTTAAAAAATGATTTTTTCCAGGGATAACCTCAATCTTTCTTTAGGTTTTACCATCTACCAAACACCTCATCCATGTTGAAAGTCCGCATAAGCATGTCTGTGTGAATGCAAACTGTTTTTTCAACCTTGAACTCAGTGGCCGAAAGTCCACAGCAGAAATCCACTATTAAAAGATACATGAGGAAATCTTTCAGGATGCAACCTGAATATTTCTTCAAATAATCCAAACACTTTGAATTCATTGTGAAGAACCAAGATACACTATATGGTTGTGACATCAAGAAAATTCAAACGGCAGTAATACTAGTATTACAGTGTATGTGTATTTTTTGGAAAGGATACAGAACACTACAATTAAAAAAAAAACCAGCTGCACAATGCAGTGAACTAGTTTAGTGACATTACATCACAGACAATGTGAATTATTGTTATATAAATTACGTTATTAAAAGATTTTTTATTTTAAATTCAGCATAAAATATACTTACAAATTAATGCAAAAGTCTGTCACATATACTGAACAGCACAGTCAAATTTGTTTCTTTGCATATTCCTTCTTAGGTTGGATTCAGAGTGCTGGGTCAGCTTTGATACAGCACTACTGGAGCAGGAAGGGCTTGCTTCAATTTTTTAATTAAAAATGTATTAAGAAAAAACAAAATCCAAAACTACATGGCCCTGTGTGAGAAAGTATTTGCCCCTTAATCTAAATTATGGTGGAGTCATGAACATTGACCTTAACTGAGGCAAGTAAGGCCTGCAATTATTTGGATGTTGTTGTGGGGTCTTTTGTGACATCTTGGATGAGTGGTCGCTGCACTCCTGGGGTAATTTTGGTCGGCCGGCCACTCCTGGGAAGGTTCTCCACAGTTCCAGGTTTTTTCGCCATTTGTGGCCCTCATTAATGGCTCTCACTGTGGTTGCCTGAAAGTCCCAAAGCTTTAAAAATGGCTTTATGACCTTTTCCAAACTGATAGATCTCAATTATTTTCTCTCATTTGTTTCTAAATTTTTTGGGATCTCAGCATGATGTCTTGCTTTTAAGAATCTTTTGGTCAACTTTACTTTGTCAGGCAGGTCCTATTGAGGCGATTTCTTGATTGCAAAATGGTGTGGCAGAAATCAGGCCTGAGTGTGGCTAGAGAAATTAAACTCAGGTGTGATAAACCACTCTTATGTTTTAACAGGGGGCAAACACTTTCTTACACAGGGCCATGTTGTTTTGGATTTAGTTTTCCATTAATAATAAAAACCTTTATTTAAAAACTGTGTTTTGTGTTTACTCATGTTATCTTTGACTAATATTTACATTTGTTTGATGATCTGAAACATTAAAGTGTGACAAACATGCAAAAAGATTGGAAATCAGGAAGGGGGCCAACACTTTTTCACACCACTGTAACTGGATTATGTTAAATTACAAATATATTAAGCTTTAATAGTATGTAAATTTGAGGATATAAAGTACATGCAAATTTAGTCTACTTGTACCATGCATTGTTAAGTTTTTTTTTTTCAGCTTCATGACCTACAAATGAACCAAAATCACCATCTCATTGTGCTACTAAAACACACACACACACACACACACACACCTGAAAGTTGATTGTGATAAAGAAACTCCATCTGAAGCCTTTGGCCTCCTTTCTGAGCCAGTAGGTAAGGAGTGGAATAGTCAGGATCTCCTGTAGCGCACATCACATCGGCTCCACTAAACACCAGAGCCATGGTTAACAACACATCAGATTGGAGAACCGCAGAACACAAAGCCTAAAAACACACAAAAACCCACCCATATAGACAGAGTACAATTAGTAGTCATTTGGGTGGTTATGTATCCAAATGACAGAAAAAGGAAAACACAGTCAGCTCAGTCATAGTTAATTAGGAGACATGCTATCGCCAGGTTCAGATTTATCATATAATACAACTTTCTTTTTACCAAATATCATGAGAAGATTGTAGATGCTGTAACAGTATATGGTACATGGCATGTTTAATCAAAACAAGTTTTCACAAACTTGCTATAAAAGTGCAAACAAATGTTGTGTTTACACTCTATACATGGGAATGACAAGGTGTTGGACTGCTAATTGGAAGATCAGGGTTTTATTCCAAGCATCAAGAGATGATCACTGTGGAGCCCTTGACCCCAAATTGCTGAGTTGTACAAAATAGATAAAAGTAAGTCACTCTGGATAATTTAACCATCAAACCCAAACATCAAATTGAATAGCAAAATTAGTTCTTATATGAAAATTTTGTACTAACCTGTTCTAGTGACCACCAACACTTCTGAAAAAGGCTCTCCACATGGCTCTATGCAAAAGTTGATAATAGCGATACTGACTTCCCTCTTTATAGCCGACTGCTACTGTTTCTAGCTGCAATTGGACTAGTGCACAAATGTGGGTTGTGAGTGACGCAGCCTAAGTGTGCCGATATGACTGGGCGAGTCAACTACAGGAGTTAAAGGGTCTTGGTTATAGTATTTCTTTAGGATAGTTTTTTGGGGTGTGTTTTAATAGTAATGTGTAGTTTAAGTAGCTTTTACAAAGTAGCTTAACTACAATGTGCAGATACTATTTGTGTTTGGAATTTTGGTATTGTTACCAACACTACTATTAAGTTCTCACAAGTGAATTTAAATGATGTAGCACTGGCGTTTCTGGTCAGCTAGTCTGTGCACGCCCATGAGGCGTGGGTTTGGATGACAAGGGTGAAAACTATTCTTTAATGCCATTATTGATACAGTTAGCATTTTCCTAAGTGTCCTACTGCACCGTTGATTCACTGGACATCATTTAGAATATGAAAATTACAAGTGCTTTTGAAAATGTTCATTCATTTAGAATATGAAAATTACAAGTGCTAGTTCTTTAAACTATTTTATTTATTACATTTTTTTCCTTGTTGCCTTTGGCAGATGCTGAATATCATCTTCACTGCACAAGCACCTGAGGCCAATACTGTTCAAATGCTTCAACTTCAAATTATTTTTGTTATCCTTCTAGTGGGCGATTTCAGAGGTAGCACACGTATTTAAGACATTCACTTTTGCACACCGCAGCAATGTCATGCTAAAACATATTTCATATGTTCAAACACACACATATATATATATATATATATATATATATATATATGAGTATACATATATATATATATATGAGTAAATGTATACACACGTATACATTTACTCAAAGCAGGAGATTGGTCAGTACGAATGTATACACTTCAGCAGCTCTAACCAGATAGCTAGACCAAATTCTTATCTCTCTTTAAAAATTTTACAGATCCCTCAGCTGAAATGTAGAGTCTATAATTTTTGGTAATTGAGCAATAAAATGCTTGATGGTGCAGTTTTACAGATAATTGCAATTTAGATGGTACAAAAAAGGTTCAGGGTTTTTTTTTCTAGTTTTATTTTAAAAATTATATTTTATTAATATGCATTCAGAAACCCCTGTAACCTAACGCATTCTCACCTTTTTCCCTTGGTAAAGCTTTTTTTATTTGCATGATCCACATTTGCAAAACAGTTGAGGAACTAACAATCACCAGTCGTCTCAGTCACTGACTTTCAAGAGTCTGTGTCTGGAGATGTACTGCATTAGACACCATTTAAAAGTTCGGTACAATTTAATTTCATAGCTGATCTCTGCTTCAGCTTGCGAATGCTAAAAGTTATACATTCTTTACGACACTTCAGGTGAGGAATCTGAAATAATCTGAAACTCACAAGAGCTTCATTTTTTACTATAAAAAAACAATAGTTGAGAACAGCATTTAAAAGGAAACAAGGTTTTCGATGGAAAAAATGCAGGCAGGCCAATTAAAATGAAAACAGAAGATAAACAGAATAGTGCAGATAACTTCAGACACAGGCAAAGAGAGAGAGAGAGAGCCAGTGTAATGCTACCTAACACCGTCTTTTATGTGAAAAGCTGCAGCTCGCATTCACCATCGATCCACTGCAAACAGACCTAATCCGACAGAGAACAAGGACTTTCAGACACCTAGCAACACCCACCCAGCCAGACACACACACAAATATAAATTTTATATTTAGCCACGTTTGTATACGTTTGCAGAAACGATAATATCAGCCTAAACTGTTGCCACAAAGACAGACGCAAACATCTCTCTATATGCAGTAAACCAATTATTTCACTAGGATTAGGGCCAAAGCACGACTATGGCCCTGAAAAACTAATAAAGGTAAGGGAAAACTCCAACAAAAAGCCCCAAACCTCACCATCCAATCTGGTATTACAAGTGTTGTCACTTGTTAATTAGCTAACCTTTAGTACCTGATCGCACTAATGCTTCTGTATAAGTGCCGTTAGGACAAAATCATTAAAAGCTACAGTTTAAAGCCGTTCTTGAAATAAGTGTGACTGTTATTAGAGGAGTAAACGTAAGACTGAAGCTGTGACAGAATTTGGATGTAATAGTTAGGTCTACGAACTTTTTTCGATGTAGCACAGTAATAAAATGTCAGTAAATTTAAACAAACAGGGCAAAAAAATAAGTACTTTTGTTATTATTCTAGCAATTATTTTTTTTAAAATGTATAGCAATTTATTACAATATATATTGTAATGCGTGATGTGTATCGTGATGAGTACTGTATTGTTAGGCCTATACAAAGCCCTATTATTTCAAGTTTAATGATCAAGTTTGTTTTAAAAGGTTTAAGTTTCTTAGACATGTCTGTGCTCTTTATCATACAAAATAATAGCCCACGCCCCACCCCACCATGTTCATCAGGCTGAGAATCAGAAGAATTGTTGATCCAAGTCAATGCTGGCAATAAAGAAAACTGCATTGCTGGTGCTTACACAGTAGTTATCCTAAACAAACAACTCGCCCTGCCAAAAACGCAGACCGTCAAACACTGCACGTCTTCCAAAAGCAAGGAGAACAAAAACAAAACCATTTATGTGCAGTTTTAAGCCAAGAAATTGTTTATTTCTTCCTTATATTTTTTAAGGTGCAAAGACAAACTATAGCAGAAGATAAACAGAGCGCAGGGTTGTGTGTGCTCGGTTTGATTGTTTGAGAGATGGATAATCTGTGGAAACCAGTTCCCATGGCAACCCAGATTTAACACCTGGGCTACCAGGTAAGTTGAAAAAGCAGAAAGAAACACACACACACACACAAACACTAAGGTGCCTTTTAACAAAGTACAGAAATAACGATGTCAAATGGCATAAAAAAAACAAACGCACACAAACACACCTTGTTAAGTTCCTCTTGGCTGTTTAGTCCCTCCAGAATTTTTCTGTACCTCCTCTCTTTGTACTTCCTGCGATGAAAAACAACACGCTGTTCTGGTGACGCCCCCTTGTGAAGCTCCTCCTCTGGTGGCAAATTAGCAGCCCAAAATTTGTTGGCATTTTCATTTCCAACTTCCAAAAAGAGCTTGAAAAGAAAAAAATTTAAAAAACGCAATTTGTCAATAATTAATCTGGATTAATGGCTAAACAATTTTTGGCAGGTTACATAGAATAGTCATAATTACTTTAAACAGCTACTGAGATACATCATTATAGACGTAAATTCTATCCTATTGTGACATTAAAATAAAAGAAATTTTTGAACATGTTAAATAACAAATGTTTCAATATCAAAACAGTTAAATAAATGAAATGGACATTAAATAGAATAGATTATCTTATCTTTTACAAAAAACGAGGTAGGTGTTTATACTTTTTGTTTTGGATAATGACCTTTGAACTTGTTGGAATACATTCAAATGTACTTACTTAAATGTAGTACATACATACTACAGATAAGCAATTGTTGAAGCTGTTCTATCATCATCAGTCATCATCGATTGTTGCCCACCACTAATACATGCCGATAATCAATAATTATATTTCCCGTTCCACCCCCACACACCAGACATAGAAAAAAGCATTGCTATAATTTATTATAATTATAATAAAACATTGTACACTAATCTACAGCATTTTAATGTTGTGGTGGTGTGAGAGATGATGTGGGGTGCTTTAAAAGATTAGATTTGAATTATATAAATGTAGGGGGCAGCGGTGGCTTAAATGGTTAAGGCACTTAGATGTTGATCAGAAGAGCCTTACTACCACAAAGGAAGACTAGGAACTGGCCATCACTGTCGGGTACCTGAGCAAGACCCTTATTCTTTCCTGCTCCAGGGCGCTGTACCATACCTGACCGTGTGCTCTGACTCCAACCACCAGGGTGTGACATGCAAAGCAAATCTGTATGTCTTGCTGTGTATAAACATGCAAGTGACAAATAAAATTGGAATTTATAGACGATAGAGTCTACTCTGATTAAAATCGCTTCATTGAGTTTAATTATAGTAACACATTATTGCCAGTAACTTTGCCACAACCAGAAAGACATTGTGTTTGATTACTCGTTCCTGAAAAAAGCAATGCTGTGAATATATTAATAACGCTGGTAGTCCAATCACTGATGGTAGATAGACTGCTACTCGGTTTGGCCTGTAGGTTATAATACTAAACATAGAAAAAAAGCACCTATTGAATTAAATAAATTAATTAAATAAACTCCTGCCGGATATAAAACCAATCCTATAATTAATACATAAATTAAATACTAAATATTTTAGCAGATTTATCTATTTATGACAATATTTTATCACCACTACTTTGCTTACCTCAACTAGTTCATTAGTCCAGATGCTGCTGTCCAACTTCAGACTCCTTATTTGTGAAATACCTGAGCCCAGGAACCGATGCTGACCTGGGAGTAATGCACCAAAAAACAAATACAATAAATAACAAAAGTTACAAGATTACCTCAGATCACAAAAGCAATGATTTCTCAGCAGGCTTTCTTGCTGTCCTAATTAAAGATCCAACTGTCTCAAAATGCTGATCTGAAAGTTAGTCGTTTTAGTTAGCATTAAAAAAAGCTCAATTCCCTAACACATTATTAAAACCAAATCTTTTTTAAAGGCAACATTATTTGAGAACTTTAATAGTGTGTCTGTAAAATGTTTGATGGTCAACCATGGTCAATAACTATTAACTAGATATGACAAACTTTGACTTGAAAGCAATCCTGAAAGATAATTACTTGACTGAGCCAGGGTACAAAATCAAGGTACATGTCACATATACATTGGTGTGATTATCACTTCACCTATGTTTGGGGCAAGTGCGCATGTACCATCACTACAATATATTTAATTTATGGCATGAAGGACAGCCTTAACCAGATTTACTTACATTTATCTCTCATTTATACAACTCATTATGGGTTAAGAGCCTTGCTCAGAAGCCCAGCAGTGGTAACCACTGAGCTATCTATAGTATATTAATAATAATAATAATGCTTTTAATTGTTTGATCAGAATGGGTTTTTTTTTCAGGAAGTGTTCCCAATGTTGAATTTGACCAGAGCCAGGGTGAATACAGATTTATTGTGATCATTCATTGATTGCAATGATATAAACAAAATGTGATCCAACATTGAATTCCGTTTACTTCTGGTTTAAGGATAATGACCAGATTATTTAAAAAAAAGCAATAAGATGCTGCTTTATTTTGATTGAAGAGATAAGGAAATGTTAGAGCAATTCAATGAAGGATTTTGCTTTCCGGGGCAACACATAGGCCTTATGTCAAGTTAAAAGCAGCACTGTTTGACATGCAGGTCGAGTCAGTTTCTCTCTATCTCTCTCCCCACCTTCTGCCCTTTCTCTCTTTGTGATTGCTTTTGATTTCGGTTGTTAGGAAAAGTTCAAAATATACAAATTTAAGTGTTTTTTTCTACTGTTCAGAAAGTGTTAATGACTGGTTTTATTTCAAAAACCAAACATGTGAAAGCCCCGCCTGCGCAGCACCCTACCCAGTGCACACGGCTTTATCTGGAACTCATTATCACACTAATCCTATCCATTTCAAGATCTTATTTCTCACTAGCCACAGCCCTAATTGCAAATGAAAGGAATAAAAAGTCATTAATTGCAAACGAATCATGAGTAATTAATTGTGTTTGTTTAGCTGAACTTGAAGCTCCATTGTCGCTGTTTATGAGGAAAACAGATGAATTAAACATTAATAGAAACATTACATGAATATGGATTAAGCAGCCTCCTTTCGTAATTAGCAACAATATGGAGAACCTACATGCCATCAAAGATTTGGGGTTGAGAAAATAATGTGACTGAGAACTGGGTGAAGCATTTTTGAATGTTTACATGTAAAGTGATGCTCATAAAACACAATCAGCATTTAATTATGAAACCAAGAGTAGAGAATAAAAAAAGCACACAAGTTTATTACAGGTCAGCTTCCACCAAGTCTAAGCACAAAAAAATCAGATTAATTTTAAAAACTGAAGGGAAATAAAAAAAATGAGGGAAAAGTGTTCCTATGGAAACAGGAATTGGTACTGGGGGGGATGTCCATTAGCTCAGCGTTTGATGTGGAGAGCTTATTGTCGCTGCACCAGGAAGAGAGCACCTGAGATGCCAGAAAATAAAAGAAATAAAAGGAGTACACAGAAAGGCACATCATAAGATTTGCAAACATTAATTTATTATCCTTTAGTGGCTCTGTCACTTATAAAATGCAGATTTTTTTTACAGGAAAAGGAAGCAAGCTGCATCAACCGACCGTACCGAGCTCCACTCATTACAACTTTAATATACAAAGCGTTGCTCGTTCGTCTTGTTTTCTCCAAGCCAAATTTTTCCTTCTCCCAGGTGAAAACATGTTGCGTTCATCTAATCATTAGCTACCCATAAGATTTCTTTCTCTCGCTTCCTTTCCCTCGCTTCTTCCCCGTCTTATTGTCACTGACGAAGCTGAAAGTAATTAAACAATCTCGACTGCAGAGATTCAGCCCAGGGTGCTATGCCTGTTAAATGTTTCAAGCAGTAAGTGTTTGCTCAGCAAGGGAACATCATCCTCACATTCACCAACTTTGGGTTTTTACCTTTTCATATATATAAATATATGAAGGAAATTATTCATCAAAATAACTGAATCAATCAGGAAAAGAATAACAAATATACCCATGTAACCATGGTAACCTCACGGTTGTGCAATGCAGTCTGCAACTAATTGGACAATGACTGAGGTTTTTGTTTTGATTCTTGACAGCAGCACCTGAAAATTAAACACAAAATAAAATGAGCGTAAAGAGAGCTCATTTTATCTTATTCGATTTAGGTTACAAAATTTTTTTTAAGTATAAAGTTGGTCCAGCTAGTAATGAGAATGATAAACCGACAAATCTTCTACTGAAAAATTTGACAGTTGAACATAATCTCGATTGAAATATTTGTATTTCCAAGTGTATACAGCACTACCCATTTCTTCTCCCTCTTTCTTTACAGCAGCTCTGAAAATGGCCTACCGAATCTGCATAGTGCATTAAATTACATGCCGGTGTTACAGAAAAAACTTATACTCCTGTTGAAAATGACGGAAAGCGGTCACATGGGCTTCAGGTTTAGGGTTGTCTTAGTTTGGTAGCTGATAAAATATGTAAAGATTTCATGTGAATTTCCTCCAAGCTCATAACCAAGCACATAATCAAGAAGAAAGACGGTTTTACTTTGTTTTTTATCAGCTTTACTTTGAAATGACTTTATTCATCTTTATCCGTTCAAGATTTAAATTAGGAACAGAAAATGTAATTCCATAAAATTCAATCAGACTTCCAAAAAAGATCTCCTGATAAATACTTTATTCATCCTGAACTTCTCTACCTTCCTTTTGTCTGTAGATCTAATCTGACTTTATCAGATCTCCAACCTCCTATTCTCTGTAGCTCCTATCTGACTTCTTTAGATCTCTATCCTCCATTTCTCCAGCTCTCCTCTTCTCTGTAACGCTCCTCTGTCGTCTTTAGATCTCCATCTTCTCTGTAGCTCTCCTTTTTCCTGATAACTTTGCTCCTCTACTATGTAGCTATTCTCTGAATCTTCTTCTGATCTCTATCCTGCTTTTTCCTGTACCATTCCTTCCTTTTTTCCATTGTTAGGATCAATAAACAAAAGCATTTTTAAAGCAACAAAATAAATAATACAAATAAACATAATACAAATAAATGTATTTTTCAAACAGAATCGCTAATAACTTATCCTTCCAGTTTACCTCATTACCACAGGCAAAAGTATTTACATTTACAGCATTTGGCAGACGCTCTTATCCAGAGCGACGTACAACTGA
>JAOTQW010000033.1:4290591-4302401 GCA_026260075.1 Sisor rabdophorus | reverse complement strand
TAGATAGATAGATAGATAGATAAGACATTAATAGCTGTGTGTTGATTAGACAGCAGATTTACACTATTACATAAGCTGTACATTCACTGAAGTTTCATTTACTTCAGTGTTTTTTTTACAAAAAAAAAAAAAAGACAAAATATATATTTACAATAGATATAAGGGGTGTACTCACTTCTGACATACTGTATATATAATTATAATTTTATAAAAATGACGTTTTTATTTCTTTTTCAAATTAACTTCCAGAAATCTACAATTGTTTAAAATATTGTAAAATAAGCCATATTTTGAGGATATTTATACATTTTTGAGATGAGAAAATTACAACAAACTGCTACATGGTTTTCCTCACAGCACAATCAAATAAGTGTGTCCACTTTCACTAACCTTGTCGTTGTTATAGTAAGAAAGATTATTTCCATCGAATTTGACCCATCTCCTCTGAAAGACCCGATTTCTAAAATAGAAAATAAAAAAAGAAGCTGATTAAAACAGTGAAAAACATGTGTAAAAATACACAAAAATTATTTGGTATCAAATAACCAATCGCTTGACATTTTTAAATGCACTGATGCAGCGAGGTTGCTGACTGAATGTATTTATTGCTAAAATTATGTACTGTGTAAGACACGCACCGATTAGTTAGTAGGCACTTTTATGATACAATGATGGCATCATTACAAGACAACCCAAAGAAGCAATGAGATTGTTTTAATTGGTTAAATTAAATTGGTTAAAGGCTTATTAAGAGGGCTGCTCTTAGGTTTTGATCATTAAACAAAACAATGCAGCAAATAGTGCAATATTGCTTACTTTTTACCCAACATGCATGCTCTACTTTGAAAATCTAATTCCACAATAGGACATCCTATTAAAAGTGGAAGTCATTTCTTTTTCGTTAGCAGTATAACCTAAAGGTTTTTTTTTTGCATTGCTTTTTTTCCCCAGTTTATTTGCATCTATATTTGTGAAACATTAACAAAGCAAGCTAGCTTATATTATCATTAAAATTAAAGAAGCTATAAACACCACTTCCTCTACATCTGTACTAGCCTTTTTATTTACATATTCAAGCTAATAAAATGGCCCCTGCCCTGAAGAACTTCCTGTATCTAAAAACAAACAGCTTAAGTTAGATCTTTACCTCAGAATTGGTACTTCTAAGAACTAAAACAGTGCTGAATAACCACAAATTATATCCTTTTTACTTTACAATTCTTGCAGATTTGCCCTAATTCCTCACCCTTGAGGGGAGAGCTTGTCCAGCCAACCCATTTTCATTGGCTGTTTAGGGCGTCCGTAGAAGCAGGCATAAGGTGATATTGATGACTGGCTGTGCCGAGAAAGAGTGTGTTGTGCTTGCCGAGAGGGAGCATCCAATGTCTCAACACACACACCACTTGAATCCACCTGTGATGTGGCACTGGGCTGAGAAGGTGCAGGCTGTGGAAGTGACTTTGCTTTGCGTAAAGAACTCACACTTTCTGGCTCCTGATTAGAAACACACGGCTGGAGCAATGCGTAATCGTCACTGAAGCATCTAGTTGTGCTTTCTGTCACTTTTTCTTGCTGCTTGGCCTGCTGCTTCCTGTAATTTGAGGGGAAATAATGTGTTAATGTGCACTTATTTACATTACTACAGGATGTGTTGATGTATTTCATTACATTGTTATTTTATTATTATATTTATTATTTTTGCATATGCAGTATATGTAGCAAAAAATACTCTATTATCAGTGTTTCTATTCGTGTAAAAAAAAAAAAAAAAGGTGTATTGGCCTTAACATGGTGAAGTTACAACACTACCTCAAATTTTTCTGTTCCAGTTTTTCTTTGTTGTCTTGGTTTAAGGTTTCCTTTGTGTCAACAACCTTTACAAAAAAAACATTTCATTGCAGTTTTATAGTTAATTTATATAAATTTATAGTACATTTTTACTATAGGTATCAATAAAAAATATTTTCTATAGCATTTACAGTGTTACTAAAACTACTGGCATGACATCACTGGACAGATAAAGGTACAGGAAAGGGAAGAAGGACTAGCCACAATATAACAGCATATTTCTATAGATCAGTGAAAATTGTAGATTTGGCTACAATTGTTGACGCTCAGTCCACTGTTCTATTTAACATAACATCAATATCAACGCAGCTGTTATAAGGCAGATTAGGACAGCGACACAAGGTGGATTTTACTTACCGATTTGTTCACTGTAGTGGTGTTGTAGAGGCAAATCTCACCATAGGGGCTAATATCATCAGAGGTTAGTGGCGCATGAAGAGGGGCTTAAATACAGAAATGCAATCAAAGGCAACATAATTAGCTTCTTCTGCGCAATTAAATGGCCAGTGTGAAAAAACAAACTGATGACATGAGACAAAATAAGAAGAGACAAGAACAGTGACACAAGGGCCTTTAAAACAGTCATTCGAACCACAAGGCTATGGCTTAGCTGACTGGTTGTCAGGGTGACAAATGAACGTGCTCTCTGAATGGTGATAATAAAGGGCAGCAAAAAGACAGCTTCTTTCAGAAGGACACCCTCTCACAGCTTATAGAAAGGACCGCACCAATAGATAAGGCTAGACCAGAGGAGGGGTCTGATCCACATTGCACTGTCATCTAAGACATACATGGTCTCAGAAAAGCTTGGACCAGTGGCACAGTAGTCATTTCAGTCCAGCTTCATCATTCATCGTAATCTGGGGTTGACCTTCTGACTGCACATTCTGCCTCACTTTTTTTCTATACATTGTCTGCACCAGTGCAATAGCCATTAACAGACAATACTTTCCATCTCTACCGGGGGAAAACGTACCTTATTAAAGTACATTTTAAAAAGGTACTTAAAGAACACTGAAACAATGCTGCATAACTAGATTAAGGTAAATGAAGCTTTCGATAAATGGCACAATGTCTGTGTTATATAACGCCCTACAGTAAACTGATTCCTATCTCCCCAGCCTTAATCTGTATGTATCCTCTCAGTCTAGCCAGCTCTTTTTCTTGTACATCTTATATCCCCCAGAGCTTACAAGAAAGCAGGGGAATGGAAATATAGATTATAAATACAAAAAAGCCTGAAATACCTTGCGAGTCTTACATAATGGCGTTAGTTCAATATTTCAAATGCCCCAATTCCCCAGTCTCCATTGTATAAACTATTTTGAAGGGTCTCTATAGAAAGCGGAAAGCACCTCTTCAAGTACGCTTGAGTATGCGACCACAATTTTTTTTTAAATAAGCATTTTTAAAACAACCTGCAATTTTTTTAAACTAGGCCTCTGTGTGCATGAGAGGATGAGTTGCGCAAACAACAGCAGTGGTCCTGTCTTTTTTCCAGGATGAAGCCAATACCATCGCTCATTCAGTGGGATTTAAAAAAATCAAAACCTATTCCATTTAAAAGAAAACGCATTTGAACAAAAAGCAAAGAATGCAGAAGTTGTACCTCTATTTCTATTGCAGCTGGGATCATTTGTGCTGCTGTGCTGCTCCAGGCCGGATTTTATAGACACACTGCTATGGATCAGTAGAAATTGCTAGTATTGATCTCCATGCATACATACATAAATTTTTTACACACAGTTACAAACTATTTTAAAGTCTCTTATTAATTTATAATACAAAAGGCTTATTTGACCTTTTAAATTCAGGAAACAGACAATCCAATATCCATTACATGATTTATTCATTATTTATAACCTCATTTAAAATAGCCTTTTAACACAATCATTGAGAAATCTGGTGCCATTTATTAAAGGTGGCCGTGAGGGCCTCTAAAGAGGTTGGGATTGGGGGGTGGATTGTGCCATGGTTTTAGCTGCAATCCATGATCCATTTATGCAATGTTTTTAGAAATCAAGGTTATAAACTAAACATACCACATGCAAAGGTGCAAGTACTTTTTCTATTATTCATAATGGAATGTTTATACAACCTATACTCATACCTATACCTATATAGACTGACACTAAAACAGTACAAATTCAATGCATAATATAGTTGCATTATTTTGTAAGTGTATGTGAGCCATAACATACCAGATAAGTGGTGGTAAAATAGTGCATTCTGGAATCTCCGGTACTGGCCTATGTCTTAGTTTAAAGGAGTGTGTAAGTCTTGGACCAAAATCTGTAAATTGGCTAGTCTCATATATGTCATTGTCCACCATGACACCCCGGAATCCTACTGAGCAATCTTTATCTGATAAATTTAAAACATGCTGCGAATTAGAGAGAGCAGGAGCACATAGGTCTTTGATTATGTTCTCCCAATCCGAAGGCAAAGAGTGTGAGGAAAGCATCAACGATTCATTGCTGCTGGCCAAAGGGGCAGATCTGGAATCTAAAAGGGGTGCTTTGTGGTTGGCTTGAGGGATTGTGTGGGCATTGTAGATATAATTAGGGTGCTGTTTAGGCAGTTTCTCTTTATAGTTCCTTGCTGGAAATGTATGGTTTTCATGCAGTCTTTTATTCTCTCCAGTGTTGTTTGGCTGTAGATTTTGAGAGTAGGTTACCCTCTTCCCTTCTCTAAGATACTTAGTTCGAGGAAAGGGGACCGGCTTCTTTTTCCCTCTATCCATCTCAGAAACTTCTTTATTACAACGATCTGTGTTCAGCAGGACCTCTAGGCTGTGCAGAATCCTCCGCCGATGACCGGTAGGGAAGTGAGCCACCTGCAGGAGCTTGTCCTCAGTAAGGCCTGTGCAGTCTGCCAGGGTGTGGTACCCTGCCTGAGTAAAGTCAGTGGCATACTGAGACAAGTGAAGGCCGGAGAGCCAGAGAGAAATTTCATCTCTCGAATCGATAGGGGAGGAGGGACGGGAGCCATCTAAGCATTCATTGTTCATGGCGGTGTCGGTATTAGCAAACTGACCTAAAAAGCTATCGCCGTGATTGAGAAGGCGGTCATCTGAATGATGGAAAACTCTAAAAGGAAAGAATCATTGAAATATGATCATTTGACCTGAATAATGGATTAGTAATGAAAGCTACACAAAGCAGTTACTGAACATAGAGAATGAGTGAAGAAACTTCTTGGTGTTCATAGCTTCTGTAGTTCTTATCTATGTTATGTAAATGTTCTCAATTTTGCTCTTGAGGCATTTGATAACAGTTTAAAAAAAATACTAATCACCCGACAATATAGGTTTTTGAGGGGTATTTGTAACTTAACAGATTTATATTAAAAATTGTGTTTTGATGTTTATTTTAATATTTATTCATTCCATTATTGGTTACAGGGGTCTGCCGGAGCCTATCCCAGCACACACGGGGCGGTGGGAAGGGGTACACCCTGGATAGATAGAAAGAGGCTAAACAAAGACAAACAACCAACAGACACTCACTACTATGGGCAATTTAGAATTACCAATTAACCCCAACGTACATGTTTTTAGACTTTTAGAAGTAAACAGGGTGCCAGGAGGAAACCCTTGGGAGAACATGCAAACTCCACATGGACAGAAAGACCCCTTGCCCAAAAATCAATCCGTCTTGCTGTGAGGCAACTGAGCTAACCACTACATCATTGCACTGCCCTGAGGTCAATATAAATATAACAGTTATTGTTTATAAATAAAATAAACTTTATACTTAGTAAGGTTGCATTTATATTCGGGTTATATTTTCACCTGTATTTAAAGTTTTGTCTAAATGTATATGTGGGTTAAATTTTTTTTTTTTTAATCTGATTTACATAACCTGATCTCAATTGTGTAAAAGATGTTAGGCTTGATAATAGAGGACTGCTGCAGAATAGATATGTAGGCATAGATACAAAAAAACTCATCTTGCAACAATGCTGAGAAAATGATCAAAATGTCATTTACACTTTGAATTGAACCCAGTCAGTCTCACATGGCTACCAAAAAAAGTCATAAATGCAAATAAAGCATTTTTGGTATTAACAATGTATCAACCACAAGATGTACAACACACATGAAAACCACACCATCTTCTCATGCTCACTCCATTTCTGCAACTCTAGGCTTAGGAGTTTACCACCCTCTAATAACACCTCTCTAAATGCACAGCATTCGAGGTGCCGGCAGTAAGCAAGTTACCACATAGTGAAGATACATTTGAATAGAACTCGTTTATTTATTTATAATTTTTAAGCATAAGAATGTGCATGAAAAAATAACTGCTTTTCCTTAATGATTGACAGTTGTGCTTCCATGGCAACAAGAGAATAAAAAATGCTACAAAAGAACCAAAAGAGCATCTACTGTGCTTTAGTTTCTTTTTACCGTGTGTGCAGGGGTATATACAAAAAATATCATATTGGTGTCATTTCTTCATTCCTAAAGCTGTTTTTAAAGCTACAGTGATCAGCAGAGCACAGCATTTAACATGAGGAACCAGCACAGCCACTGCTTTTAATCAAAACATTACATCATTATTGTAATTATAGTGCAGCCTTATTGTCAATTATTTGTGTAAATAATTATAAGTAAACAAACACTTGTGTTAAAATAATCTGTAAAAAATATTATAAAAGTCTCCTAACACTAGTTATAGTTTCACTTACACGCGGACTGCAAGGCTGGTAGGAAGTTGTTTTTGTAAGTTGAAGCTAATGTAGATTGGCACGATTTTCTTACAACTACCAAATAAAGTTTTACACAACAAAAAAGCAGCCAGAAAGATGACTAAATCCCTGGCAACAGATAGTTTTTATTTAGTAAAGTTTACTCACCAGGATGGCAGAAATAAAACCTTATTCAGTTTTCTTGTATTTGTGTGATGCTGTTATTACAGATGGGATAAATCGCAGGCTCTTTTATTGTTGTTGTTGTTTTTATATAATGCTGCCTTATCGTTCTTTATTCAGAATAATGGACTAGCAAATAAAAACAAACCTTCTTTACTGCAAACGACTTCTGAATTTTTCTATGACTGTTCACATCTTAAGCATGCTTTAACACGCCCTGAAGTTACTCACACTTAGTTTACAGTCTGGAACGTCAGGAAGGGGGGAGTCTAAACTACAATTCGTCAAAAATAACCTGAGCAGGACTGCATTGTTTAGCCTGAATTCAAACTCTTTGTTGGTTCAATTGAATTCAATATCAGTGTAACCGCATCAACCAAGCTTCACTGGAACACTCTCATGTCACATCTAGTCTCATGTAACCAGAGCTAGCGATACAGAGATAGCACCACTGTAGCACCTTTTATTAGCCAAGATAACATCTGACTGATTTATAACTGGTTACAAGGTTTAACTGTTATTTCAGTTCAGTAAGTATATAGACAGACAGACAGATGGTTGCAAGTTTAAATCCTAGGATAGAAAAGCTTTTATTGGTCACATACCATTTGCAGCACAGTAAAATTCTTTCTTTGCATATTCCAGATCATACAGCAGGAGATTGAGGGTTTTGTTCAAGGAACCAACAGTGGCAGTGGTCTTCCTTGCAAATCATTTAGGTGAGTGGGGCTTAAACACAGGTTTTCCTTGACAGTGGTGGGTCTGGAGTTTTCCTGCTAGGCCCAGGTGCTTAGCGCTTAACTGCCTAGCTATAAAAACGGGCTTGGGAATTGAATCAGGGAACTTTTTGCTGTGAAGCGACCATGCTAACCACTACACCACCATGTAAACAATAATTATAAATGTAAACAACAATTTTGCAATGTAGACAATATTTTCTTATTGATCTATAAATTGTGTAAACAGGGACGAAAACACATGAAAATAATGAGACGGGCATCATACATACACACCTGGCAACCTGTTCATTAGAGCCACAGCTTTCCCTGGAGCAAAGTCTTCATATGCATCCAACTTCAACTGATATAATTTACCTAACTTAGAACCTGTGCTGTGCAGTGGCCCAGTGGTTAGCAAGGTCGCAGGTTCGATTACTGGGCAAGGGGTCTTCATTGCCCATAGGAGGGAGTGAGTGCGTGTGTGGTTGTTCGTCTTTGCGTGGCCCTGGGATGGACTGGCGACCTGTCCAGGGTGTACCCCTGCCTTCCGCCCTATGGAATAGGCTTCAGTAGACCGCCTGGACCCTGAGTGAGGGAATACGCGGGTATAGAGGATAAATAAATTAAGAACTTACTTTTCTGCTACAAAGCGTCGGTTCGAGTCGATTTTCAGCGAGTCAAAAGCCTCGAGCAGCCAGCGTGTTAGAATAAAAACCAGCCAGCGTGTTAGAATAATAACCCTCAGCAGGTGAAGGGAAGTCAAGTGAAGTTAAGCGAAGTGTTTGCTGAAGGCGTGTCTCTTTTCCTAAAGAAAAATAATACACCATGAACCTGTATGGGGGGGGGGTGAAATAACGCGCTACATTAAACCGATCTGGAAAATTATTCATCACTATTTTATATTTTACTTACCCGAAATCGAGATACTTTCCGATTAAATCCACTGCACAACTCGGCTGAGTTCAGATCTCTTTCCTTTTTTATATATAATCGTTTCTTCCACTTTCATGTCCTGTTTAACCACCAAACTCATGTCGGCGTGCTTTAGTGCAGTGGGGTGGAAACCACAGCATTTCATCTGTTCCGCCTTCTTTCCGCCTTATAACCGCCCATAAACCCGAGTTTACCTGAAAGTTCGTGTTCACTAAAATAAAAAAATAAATAAATAGAGAAATAGAAGTGCACTTTAGTGCATTTGAGTGTGTAATTATTTCATGGTCATTTCCCAGGCCTCCTCTGTGTGTGTGTGTGTGTGTGTGTGTGTGTTAAAAATTTAACCCTTAGGCTAAACATTTTGGCAGCAAAAACAAACATAACAATTCTATGTCTACGTGTTTTGTGGTCGTTGATGGTGTTTCAGAGCGGTACCAAGTTTAGAAATCCTTAAAATAAAATAAAAACCGAAAATCTGCACGAAATAGTTTTTTATATATTTTTTATTTATATATCATTTAATTTTTTGAAGTTGTAATGTCACAGGCAAACCACTCGGGGGGGACCTTACGTTCTAACCGTCTTAAACCGGTAATGGTAAATTCGCCTACCGTGTATTGTGATCAATAATTAAATAGAAAATGAAACTTTTAAGTGTCTCTGATTTTAGCAGCAAATGTGGCCCTCCACCCACTAAACACACTTAGAAGGGAGGATTTAGATTTTGTAGAAACTATTATATTATTATGTTGACTTTTTTGATATCCACATGTTGGTGTAGCAGGCTGTCTACAAACATTACTGTCATTTTTCTGTTGACAGACCATGTCAAATGACAGAATAAGCAAACTGGCTTTTACACATCATGCTAGTATGTTAGCATGCTGATTTTTTCTGTGCTTAAAAATATTAACTAAACAGCTCTCAGCTTATGAAATGTGAGGCTCCATATTTCGCCCATTATCTGAAGTCAAGCTTTAACAGATTTCGGTGGTAACTCATTTCCAAAGTAATTGGCTCTCAGTCTGCAGAAGCTGTGGGTGATTTTCGTTCTGTACATTTAGATGGAACATTTCAGGTCAGAGAGAGAGACAAAGAGAGATATCGACAAAGAGAGAAAGACAAAGAAAGAGTGTAAAAGAAAAACCTGTATGTATTTTGCATATATGCATGTTTTTTACTGTTTAAAGTGCTTTCATTTGTATATACTGTCACAAAAAACCACAAAGAGATAGAAAATGGAGAAGTGGACGTCTAATAAAGTTTAACAAGAACTCTAATGTGCTGCCAGAGCAACAACCATTCTTGGACACACACATTACTCTTTTTAGGGTTCTCAGTTGCTAGGGCTCATTATGTCTTTAGGCATGCCCTCTTATTGCCATGGCCACCCATTTTTATTACACCAAAACTGTAAATACAGCAAGATCTTAAAGAAGGAACAAAGACAGAAAATAAAAAGGTAAAAACTAGGTGTCAGCAGTGTTTCTGTGGGCAACAGTCTTCTAAAAGGTGACTTTGACTGGAAGCAGTTGTTTGATCCGCAATGCTGGGGGCAAATCTTCATTTTCGATCGTGTCTTGAGGACAAAAATTTAAACATGCTCCAAGCTACAATCCAGAAACTACAAGAACTATTAAACTCAGAGAGAAACAGCAGCCCAGAGGCAACTATATCAGAGTGTACAAAAGCTTTTGGGCATCCTTTCAGGCATGAAGATTCAGCAAGGACCCTTAGGAAAGTTCTTCATCTTTTTAAGGAGTGGAGTGTACTACATACACACAGAGTGGGCTGCTTGAGAGAAGCACTAAATACAACAGTGCAAACACTTATTGAGCAAGACAAGCATGCAAATCATGGGCACGTAGTCAGAAAGAGGCACACTCAAGCTAAACTAGGTAAGTTGTGTTGGTGAAAGAAAGTTTACTTTTTGCATGTAGGTTTATTTTGTTTATTTGTATGCAATGACATGACAGGATAAAGATTTTTCTGATTGATTTCCCAGCAGGGTCCTCAGGAGAAGGTAATTTTCACAAACATGTCTATGTCAGCAGTCTTATTGAAAGTGTTTTGAGAGACATGCACAGCATTGCAGAGACTCTGTTTTTAATAACAAATAAATTTGACAGCGCCATTGCCGTTATCTCTGATGCCCAACTGCAAAATGGAGAAGCTGTGACGACAAGAGACGATCCTATGATTTGTGACCTCGTGTTCCGTTTGAAGGACAGGCTGGTCCTTCCACGGATATTTTCAAAAGAGCAACATGAGCTTGAAGATGTACAACTAGAACACACATTGAATCTTTCACTTCTTTCAGATATTCAGAAGCATGGCCTTCAAAGTCACCCAATAGAGAGTAACCAAACAGAGAGTAACCAAACAGAGAGACATACAAGAAAGTCAGCAAGAAAGTCTAGACCGCATAAGCTGTTCAATGAAAGCTTAACTGAACTTGGAAGGCAAGACATTTTTTGTGAAATGCCTAAAAGTAAAAAAAATGATGGTCATAGACTTGGAGAGGATTTTGAAGAGGTGGAAAAAGAAGATGAAAAAAACAAGAAAGCAGAAATGATCAGCATGGAGGTGAAGGATGAAAGAATAAGTTGGACGCACAGTTGTATCACAGTGGGGTAAGGTATCTGTGGCGTTTTCTTTCAAGCAATGAAATGGGCCAACTGTGAGACATCAGTATGAGATATTTTTAGATGTATTCAGCACAGGTTATATGAAATACATTATATTTACTGTGTTGTATTTACTTTTTAAAAAAATGCACTTTCAAGAGTAAGTTTAACTGGACTTACTTTTACTCTTACTGCATTTTTAATTGCAAGATTTAATTAGCTATAATTGATTGGCATTCAGGCAGTATGGTGGTGTAGTGGTTAGTATGGTTGCCTCACAACAAGAAGGTCCTGAGTTTGAGTCCTGTGCCACGGGGTCTACCTGTGCAAAGTTTGCATGTTCTCCATCCGCTTGTGTAGGTTTCCTCACGGTACTCCGGTGGAAGAACCTGTGCATTAGGTTGATTCTAAATTGCCCTATATACACTACATACACTACAGACTGACACATATATATCTGTGCACTTGTGTTACACTTTTAGTAGACTGGTTTCCTCCCATAATCCAAAAAAATGTACATTAGGTTGATTGGTGATTTTAAATTTCCCATAGGTTTGTTTGGTTGTGTGTGTGGCCTTGCAATGTACTGGCGACCTGTCCAGGGTGGACCTATGTGCGCTGGGATAGGGTCCGGCAGAGCCTGTGACCCGAGTTCAGGAATAAGTGGGTATAGAAGATGAATGAATGAATGAATGATTGGCATTCCTCCATCATTTTTAAAAAGCTAAATATTAAAAATGTTATGTTTATAAATTGGGCGGCGTGGTGGCGTAGTGGTTAGCACCGTCGCCTCACAACAAGAAGGTCC
>JAOTQW010000033.1:4177411-4210257 GCA_026260075.1 Sisor rabdophorus | reverse complement strand
GAATAGGACTAGGTGAAGACAGGTGATTCGCTGTGGCGACCCCTAAATGGGAGCAACCGAAAGGAGAAGAAGAAGAATCAGATAGAATCCCACATCAATCTAATGTGCATGTTTTTGGACTGTGGGGGAAGAAACTGAAGTACCTGGAGTAAGCCCAACCACGTGCGAGGAGAACATGCAACATGCAACTCCGCACGGAAGGACCTCTTGCCTGGGGATCAACCCAAGGACCTTCTTCCTGTGAGGGGACCATTCTAACCACTGCGCCACCATGCCACCCATAATCATGTATGTAACAAATTATATTGGAAATTTTAAAACTTGATACCATATGAAAGCCCTTTTTCAATCTATTTGTATTTTATTAAGCCATATCTGTAACAAAAGTTGCATGATTTTCAGGAACAAAATTTTGGTAAAGTCGGGTCTAGAGAGAACCAATAAAATTGAAAGAACGATAGATAACATTACTTTATAACGTTATGTTACTTTATTGTGGTAAAGTGATATTAGTCACTGCATTTGCTTTTAATAATAAAAAACCATCACTTTCACCCCAAGAAACACACAACTTTATTACATCTTTAGAAATGGAGTAATAATTTTAATCGGGAAATAAGACTCAAAATATCGAGTATTTCTTCTTCTTTTCTACTCTTAATAATTCTTTCATCCACTATACCCGCTTATTCCTGAACATGGGGTCACAGGCGTCTGCTGGAGCCTATCCCAGCACACATCGGGCAAAAGGCAGGGTGTACACACGGGATGGGTCACCAGTCCATTGTAGGGCTTCAATAATTCTTGTCTTATAATATAGAAACAGACTCAGTTTAGAGCCACAACTAGAAACTTGTAGTTTAGGCTGCAATTGATGAAATAAAATAAATGTAATGCATAAGACGGTATTAATATAAAAATGGTGCTGAGCACACTTACAGTACGAGAGCTCTGTCGGGAGCACTAAGAGGCACTGCATCACCACACAAGGCGACAAGATAATGTTACAGATTAAGATCTTCTAACATTACAAGTTTCTACACCAGAAGAGTCACACTGTTCCTGCATTAGAATGGTCCCACGCACAAACCTCCTGATGTTCATGAAAGTATGGTTGTGAACAAAATCCTGTATAGAGCCCTTACTTCACCCCCAATAACATTTTTAGCACCTTCTTAGCTTACTATAAAGCCTGAAATTAAAATTGATATTGTGTTTGAATAACTTAATCCTCACTATCCAAACACTTATGGTGTTTTAATACTTTCATAAAGTGTATAGTAAAATAAGGAATTAATGCATAAAGTGTAGACTTTAAAGCATTTGTGTAGGCCACACTGGACATGTGAATCTGTCAAATGCCATAATTGTAAATTATGAAAAAAAAGAAAAAGATTTCAGAACAAATGAAAGCGGTATATACACACACCGCAGAGTTCATTACACTCTACAGTCATTTCAGTGTCTACTTATCCATCTGTAACTTATCCTTTAGTCTGGTCATTGCTGCTGGCACTAAATGACAAATTTGTTCTACACTGTAAATTCTAATGTTCTCTTTACTTAAATGACCATTTGCATGTTGGACCCATGAGTCAAAAAATCTATTACAATTACACTGGTTTTGGGTGGCGCTGTGGCGTAGTGGTTAGCACAGTCACCTTACAACAAGAAGGTCCTGCGTTCGATTCCCGGATACGGGGTCTTTCCGTGCAGAGGTTGTATGTTCTCGCGCTTCTAAGGGTTTCTCTGGGTACTCCGGTTTCCTAAACCTTTGAAAAAACATGTGCATTAGGTTGATTGGTGACTCTTTGCCCATAGGAGTAAGTGTGTGGGGTTGTTTGTCTGTATTTGGCCCTGCGATGGACTGGTGACCTGTTCATGATGTACCCCTGGCTCTTGCCCTAAGTTATATGAACTTATATATGCATTTACATTCAGTTACATTTACAGCATTTGGTAGGCCTTCTTATTCATTGTCACTTGTATTAATCTCCGTTATATATCTGAGCAATTGGGGGTCTTGCCAGGGGGCCCACCATTGGTGTTTTAGTCGTGCTGGGAATCAAACCCTGATCTTCACTTAATTTATTCGAGTAGTGTAGTGGTTGGCATGGTCGTGTTACAGTAAGAAGGTTAGATTCCCGGGCAAGGGGTCTTTCTGTGCAGAGTTTGCATGTTCTTCCCGTGCTTGCCTGGGCTTACTCTGGATTTCCTGGTTTCCTCCCACAGTTCAAAAACATGTGCATTAGGTTGATTGATAATTCAAAATTGCCCATAGGAGTGAATGTGTGTTCTGTTGTTTGTCTATGTAAAGACTGCGATGGACTGTTGACTTCTCCACAGTGTACCCTTCTCTTTCCCGCTATGTGTGCTAAGATATGCTTCAGCAGACCCCTGTGACCCCGAATTAGGGAATAAGTGGCTATAGAAGATACTGATAAATTTATTTATTCATTTTTTATCAAAACCTTAGCAAGAGTGGGGTTTAAATGGTCTGCTTACACTTTCACACAAGCACAAGTTTATAGAAATGAAACAAGCAAATAGCCTAACCAATCAGAACCAAGAAATACTCCCTATCAATCATGTCATTTGCCATATCAGAAAGCATATATCTTGTACATGCAGAAAGTGTGTGTTATATGGAGGTGAAATAGTTTTTTGGCTGTGCTGTATAGGAATGACTGAAACACTAAAAAGGAGCTGTTTAAATTTTTACATTTCAAGCCAGCTAGTGTCATATTCATTTCCACCAATGTCACCAAATGTACCATTAACAGGACCGTAAATGCCATTTTCTTCAGTTCGGGGTTTCTTCAGCATGCAATGTAGAAAATCCTTCAACAGTTTGTGAGGGAAAGAGATATGGCTATAAAGAGTGGAGAACAAAAAAGGAAACATCGTCTGAAGGTGGAATTAATGGAGCTGACTTTGTAAGGTACTGAATTTTTCAATGTCAGTGAACAAACTGTGCATGTAGCCAAAGCACACCTATGTTATGGAGCAGAACCGGACCAGAAGATAATCAGAACAGAAGGTTTGCAATTTCTGGTGCTTTGGGTCTGTAGTCATTCCTCCCAGCAGAAATTTGAACCCTTTTGCAAAAACACAGACAACAGCTTTTGCTTTATGCACACTTTAAAATGTGCACTGTTATAGAACTTCCCTTTTATAGCTATATTATATCTTTCTGGCAGATTCAATTCTAATGAGTGCAACTGGTCACAGATCAGTGGCAAGACAACTGAGTGCTCATATGAGAAGAGAGAGACACATGGTGTAAAACTGTGCTGTAAAAAATATCCCATGAAACCTTCTCCTGCTTATTGAAAACTATAAAATCTTTTAATATTCAAGGTCTGGGGAAATATTAGGGCAAGGCGATTTGAGGTGTTTCTTATTTCAACACAAAGATAACTAAGGGAATGACGGCTGACTGACTTGAATTTTATATGCAAAAAAGTCACTTAAATTGAAAACAAAATCAAGTTGTTTTAAAAAAATGCCTCCCGGTTATATAAAGCGAGACATTTTGTGACATTTACTTTGTGTTTTCTCAGTCACCAAATCTGACTTTTACATGCCACGAGGGGTTTTAAATTAATATTTAATTTAAAAACTCAACAAAATAAATCTGCCAATATAGCATACAAATTAAAGCTCCCCAATGTATTTCCAACCTTGAGCATATATCATGACTTTGTCTGTGGTCAGAAGTAATAAAAGTATTTTCTAACCTCCCAGTTAATAGATGATACCCACATATTACACAAGAGCTTTTTTGCTTTTAGTAGGTTAAAAGTTTGTGTATCATTACCATTTATGTCATCTTATGTCATTCACACATTATCCATTTATTTATTCTGACCTTTTTATGAAGACATGCTCCCTAGCACCTATTCTTACATCGTACTTCGTATTCGAGGAATAGTATTCAGCATCTCAGCAAACAGGCCATATTTCACTTAGATCACATCACTAACACAGTGTCCTGCCTTGGGGCCTGTTTGGGCGTCTAGGTAATGGCTTGGAAAATGTCGGTGTCAATAAATCTCTCCCATGTGTGCCCACAGCGTGTAGTCGCACCAGACTTCTACGAAGCCTCGTGTCTCCAAACACATTGCTCTCTGGAGAGATAAAATGACGGCTTGTAGAAATTTCATTTTATATTCTGCAGAATCCATTATGGAGCAAGTTTGTGTGATGCAGACCTCTTCCTGGTACTCCTCCCGTGCTCAGTTATTCTTATCTATTTCTTTTTGTAAGAAGCTGAAGCAGAGGTTGTTTGCCACAGCACGCCTGCCTATATGTGAATTCGCTATTATTAGTAAATTTTTGTTCTGCTCTACTTTTTATCAGAAGTCCCTGCTTTTACTTAAAATAGATCCAAAATTGTTTGGAGAATTATTAAAAACACCACCACCTTTTTAAAATAAAAAACCTATAATGTTGCATTTTCTATAACAAATGCAAAAATACATACAGCAAAAATCACATTAGACTGACATTCAAATGATTCTTTGGCAAATTAACACAAATAATAATAGAATAATCAAATAATGTAAACATGATGATGGCATAACACAGCAACAACACTTCGTACACAAAATTTGTAAAGTAAAAAAAAAAAGTCAAGGTTTTGGCAATGTGACGCCCCAAAAGAAGCATCTTGTCTAAATCTGCATTCTGATCCATGCAAAGTCTGGTTTCTCAGACATTGGTCTGGATTGTACTCAGGCTTAAATATGTCTGGCCTAGAATGACCTGGCCTTAGCACCGTACACCTGTCCTCTGCTTCTGCACAAAATTACAAATCTCCCATTGAAGGCCTTTATATAGTGCAAATAGGCTGGCTGCTGTCTTTAAAGTCGATCCTATGAAGGTCATTTTCGAAAAGGGGATTGGGTGACTGTGTTTGCTTTGGATCCTGGAACCGGTCTGTGAAAAAAGCAAAAATATAAATTAAACACGTGTTGTTTTCCAAAGACTAACTTCATTAAAGTATAAAACTCAATATTCTTCATATTTATGAAGGACTACTACATGACTACTATTCTGTTATTTTTTCAAACGTAGCATATTAACTAAAAGAATTTGTTCTTATATGCGCTGTTTGTTTACTTTATAAAAGATTTAAAATGTCTGTGCACCCTTTCTGGTTTTCCCAATATTTGCTCTTGACATTTTGCTCCAGAGGTGCAGCAGGTGATTATTGTGCATCTTTCAGAATTCTAGGCTTGACTCTTACCCAACTCAACTGAGCCATTCCTACTATTATCCTCCTGTTTATTCCCATGTTGACTAAAGCAAAAATAATAATCATTTACTGTGTGTGGCATCACATTTAACAAAAAAAAAACAAAACAAAAAAAAAACCCTGAATCTGAATAAAATCTGAATAAAATCTTGTGCACACAGCATGAGGTTGATTTTTTCCGGGTCATGATTCCACTAATCTTGGATTGCTGTGACTGCTTTATATTTCATTGCACACTGTTGACAGAGTCACTGCCGCTTGCTTTATTAGATTTGCTTTCCGGTTTTCTCACTAGTGGCTAAGATTAGTAGAGAGTGAACTACTTATTCTGGGTAACAGGGCATACGCACAGCTTTAGTCCTCAACAGAGACCGAGGCAAAGCAGTTTCATCTATGTGCTTAGACTCTACGTGCTTTGATAATTGTATCGATAGACACGTGGAAGGATAAAGATCAGCTGAAGGTTTGAATAGTGGCACCAATGTTTCGTTTAAGTTAATACTACCTGCTTTTGTGTTGAGAGATAGCAAACCGATGGGAAGATTATAATAAAGAATTGACTTTTTAGTTATCTGAGTCTGTCCGGAGGTGTTTTTGGTGGAGAGAAAGAAAAGAAATAGTATTTCAACCAAGGTTCTGTAAGATTTCTTGCAAAACAAAGAGAAACTGAATGCGAACTATAATTTTTTGTTTGAGCTTGTGTTTCCAACACAAAGCAGTGGCGAAACACACTGTGTAAGGGTTGCACACACACTGTATCAGCAAGCGACAAAACCGCCGCTTGCAGTGAGAAGGATGTTACCAACACGTATAGCCTTATTTTGTTCTTTTGTGTTAAAAATGTCTGGTTTTAATATTACACCCGTAAACACAATTCAGCATTTTTTTACTAACAAAAAACTTAAACATAAATAAGACTTTTAGTTATTCCTAAATTATGCACTTGGCCAATTAGTGGTGTTCAGAACAGCATGCTGTAGAAACCAGCAGAAACTTGTATTTCCAAAACTACAGGCTAGTAGAGGAAATACCATCCGTTACTTTTTTACTTTTTTAGTAAAACATGTCTCCAATATGGGTAAAATGCTAAGCTTTGTCTAAATATACAAACTATAATGTCAGACAAACATCTGGCTTTTAGGACAGGGTTTTTACTGCCGTTGTTCTGTCTTCATGATTGGAGACCTTTAGGCCTTGTTTACTTATCCTCATGCCTGGACTTTGCCCAAAGCATGATTAAGCCGTTCCACCACCCACAGCCAGGGCATGTCCCTAAAGTTCCCACAATTATGACAAACCTCCTTAATATTGTGAGCTCTTTGCCCTCCTCCATCAACTGTTCATCTGCTTCAGGAAAGATGGAGAGGCTGTCCACTACCAAAAAGATGATCAGCATCTCTGGTTTCTCTCAAGATTTCCCTCTACTTCATCTCAAGTTTTTTCTTGCCACAGTCGCCACAGGCTTGCTCATTAGGGAAAAACTTGCACTTTTTCACTGCTACTGGAATCTCTGCCTAATGTCTATTTTTGACAGCGCTATATAAATAAAAATGAATTAAACTGTGCAGGTAGGTGGTCAAGACTACCAAACCTGCCTATGAGGCCTAGGCTTTACTGATAGCAGAGAGGCAGTGGCATGTCTATATCCAAAGCATAGGCCATCAGAGCATACATGGAATATAATTGTGCTGTGAAAGACTGGTCCTCTCCCCACCCAATTGTAAGATTATTCGGTCTAGACCTGGTCCGTACAGCAGGGCCTAGATTCCTTTTGTCTTAGTAGCAATCCGCTCAAACAGATAGTGACTTGGCGCTATGGCAATTTGTTCTTATTGCCTTCCAATAGTGTTTTAATGCAGTTCCTGAAGAGAAATGTACCAGGTCACTAGAATAACCAACTTAGGAACGAGACAGTTATATAGTCTGTATGCTAAAGTCACCTTTCAGTGATGTGTCGCTTTCTGATTGGACATGTTCTTTAGACTGCAGTCACTGGAAGCATTCCCACAGCGCTTTACAAAACGGTGAGTTCGCTTTGAGAACTGTGATTACACTATTAACACTGAGATGTTTTTTTATCATTGTAAGTTAACTGTGGTGCAAAAGATTGACTAGAAATTTGAATTGTTCTATGGCGTGTCGGCTATCAAGACCTGAAATTCACCCAGCCCTTCAAACCTCAACAAGCAAATCACCAAAGCCACATCACAAAATTTAGAGGAAAACTATTCCTGAGGTGTGAAGATTATTTCATTTATAATCAACACACTTAGGTCAGGCCAGGTGTCCATGATCTGAATACAAACAAATAAAAGTATTTTAGTAGAATAAAAAATGACAAAATACTTTAGCAGAGCTGATCGGCCTGTACACACAGAGTGTATTTTAGCAAGTTTTCTAAACATGACCGATTGTGTCCTTGTAGCAGATTGTTTTTCTGTAGCATCTATGCCAATTATTCAGCTGGAAGCTTAGCGGGTAACATGCCTTTTTAACATGGCTTGTTAAACATTAAATTCAACAACAAACCAAAGTTTCTAATTATGAGTTATCAAAGAAGTGCCATTATGTGAAGTGCCACAGGGAATCAAAACACAACCGCTTCGAATAGATAGTTTTTTTTATAGCTAGAAATTAAACCCCATTGATTGAGCATTAAAGGATAGCTTCTGTTGTTGCCATGGCCTTTTGTAATCCAGAAATTTTAATTAAACACTTCTGGTATAAGGGGCTGGAACTCAAAGTCATTGGCATGTGCAGTACATTGTGCAGAACCTAACTGATAAAATAGATTTTTGTAATATCTATTAACTCTGGTATGTTAAAGGCTTTCTGTCTTACCTGAACGCTCTAAGAGGTGGAATAGCAGTAACCTTGACCACAGCCTCGGGGCCCACTGCAGGCGGCATCATCACCAGCAAGCCCCCAGTCCTGCCAAAAGGTTTGGCCTGAGCTGCACGGCTGGGGCTTATGGGTAGAGGCCTCTGTGGGGGTGTTGGCGAAGGCTTTGCTTGAAATTCTGAAGCCATCTGAGATTTAAAAAAATACAGAAAAAAACGTAGGCAGAAAATGACTTAGAGCACCTGAAACAAATAGCGGCACCAATAATCGTTTTAAATTATACCATGTGACCCAAGCAACATGTTGATCAATGAGATTCTGCTAAGAAACTAGAACATAAAAACACAACAACAAATATATTACACTAATATATTCACAAAGAACCGCATCTGCTTTCTGCAGCAGTCATAATTATAAGAGATGCAAATCAAACCAGTCATCCTGCTATAAAACGAGCCACCAGTTTTAAAGTATCATAAATCACTGCTGCACCACTATAACAAGCTCTATAACAAGTAATGAGGTTTTAACACAAACATTTGAACTGCACACATTTTCCCCAGCTTTTATACATCTGGTCCAATTCATAAAGGCACTGATGATTCTTAGATTAACTGAATGTGCTGAAGTAGAGCATGAGCTAATAAAGTTTCATTGATATTAGTGGACATGAGTAGAAAAGTAATCTCTGGGTGATGCTGCCAAAGGCTTCATTTATTAAGTGAATCAATTGAAATTTCCTATTCTGTAATGTGGTACAGATTCAATAGGATTGTGTAAGCAGGAAAAAAAATATATGGATTTCTATATTTTTTGATTGTTTCAGGTGTCAATCATTTGTGGAAATAAATCAGATATGAAACAGATAAGAGTACTATGTAGGCAGACAGATCACTCAGTCATTGAAAAAGTGACATGATGTCCACAACAATAGCAATCTATGTATATATATTTAGCGATCATTGGTACCTTCTCCCACACTGCCTTTTCTCTTTTTTATCTTTGTCAAATGAGAGCATTGTGTTGACAAACTTCAAACATGGTGCGGAAAGCAAATCATTTCATATCTGTCCATTAATTTCACAGATTTTTAATTTTCTTCTCTGTAATTTTTTTGTAAATGCAATGATGTTACTGGTATCAAGGACTGCATTTTAAATGCGTCCGTTTATCTTTCTGTACATAGAAAATAAAAAAGATTTTGGAATGAGCATTTTACCACTGGGCTGCGTGTGGGGTTGAGGGGCAAAGGTTTCTTGGGTGCACTAAGTTTGGCAGCAGAAGGACCACACTTTGTTTCCTCCAGAGCTTTGTTGATGGGAGGAGGAGGCCGAGGCACTTTGACATCACGGAGGTGGGGGGAAGGAGCAGGGCGGAGGGGACGGACTATGTTGACTGGCTGGGAGCCATTGGAGATGGGGCCTGGTCGTAGAGGGAGCACTTCCTTACTTGTATGAGGTAGCTGTAAAGAGGAAAGTGCAATCAGTCAATACAACTGTATACTGTTCAATACTACACCACTTACTGATATCATCCCCATTATTAGATGTCACACTTGGGTACAGCTGCTCATTCGCATAGCATTTAATAATTATGTGAAGGTGTAAAAATATAATATAAAAGAAGAAACAACTTGAATTCTTTGATTTTAAGTGTGTGGCTCTCTGTACCTTAAGATTGGTGCTTTTGTTGGACAGCCCTACTACCTTCAAATGGAAAGCTGGATTTAAGTGTCCATTCTTCCCCATGGAACTTTCATGCCTAATAAAATAAAATTGTATATGACTTTCTTTAACAGAAAATAAATACCTTTCAAGTTCTACCAAAGCACAAGACATGTTGAAATCTAGAGGCAAATGCTAATCAGAACAGACATTCAAAAGAAAAAATATTAAGCATGTCTAGACCATTTATTGTTGCTGCCATTTTACATTTTTAATTACTAGTTTTAGATTCAATTAGAAAGTTATTATGCAGGTGTACGAAACCAATGCAATGTGGTGGTCATAATTAGACATGTTTTTACTGTTGTAGATAAAGCGGTGAAACGGGTAGGGACATTTCAAAATTGTGTTATTTTGTATTAATTTAAGCTAACAATAGTCTGAAATTGCCCTGATATAACTTCCTTTCAAGACCTGCTCAGCAAACTTACTGTGCCATAATGTTGTTTTGCAGAATTGCTGAGAGTGCAATTTCCTGTTCTATTTTTCTTTTTTCTTACAACCTGGCTTCGTGTATATATATATATATATATAGTTGATTAAGATCACCCTACTTTAGTAGAAATAACTACTTCTCATAGTGTCAAACATAAGAAAAATAAAACAACTCAACAGTGGCTATTAGTCTTTCAGTGGTTTGTACCCAATCATTGGTGTGTCCCAATCTCATCAGCAGCAATAGCTTTTGTAAAATGGCTGTGATCTGTGTGAGTGAACTCGTGTAAGAAAAGATGATAAAATTAAATTTAAATCATAAAATTTTTAAACTATTAAAAACAGTTAATTTTTATTTTGTTCTAAATTGAGATGGAATTTGATATCTTGTGTATAGATGTAAATGTAATTGTATATCCTTTTTAAAAAGCCACTGTGGTGGGTCAATTTAATTACACTCCTTAGGGGGCAGCGCTAGCAATTTTGTGACCTATGAACAAATATAGGTTTGGATACCCTATAGTTTTAGTTTTAGTCAGTCTTTGACTAAAATGCATTTCAGTTTTAGTCATGTTATAGTCATCTGCTTTTTTGTTGTTTTAGTCAACTGGATAGCATACGATTTAGTCCACCAAAAACACTTGGTTTTTATTTAAGTGTAATTTAGTTAAACTAATATTGTAACTAAAATTGATTGGTGACTCTAAATTGCCCATAGGAGTGAATGTGTGAGTGTGTGTGTGGCNNNNCCAGCAGACCCCCGTGACCCCGGAATCGGGAATAAGCGGGTAAGAAGATAAATGATGATGTAACTAAACTTAAATAATAGTCTCATTAAATATATGGAATATAAGCTTTACATAGAAGACCATAAGCTTAACAGTGGTTATAACTTTCCCCCCTCACTTCATCACTCCTCTTCTAGTAAAGACATTATCTTCAACCAGCCAACACAAATGAACGATGCCTTAAAACACTGAGAGAATCTTTAGAATAACAAATTAAAGACGATGTTAAATCTGGGGCTGCGTTCAGTGATCTTTGTTTTGCTTGGTGAAGAAGATCGATCTAACAGAGACACTGCTCGAGTTACTATAGCTCAGTGACAGGATATGCTGTAGCGCACAGAATTCGATAAGCTGACAAAACAGCATTAGCAAAAAAAGTCACAAATGTCAGTCTTTAGAATTGTTGGGATTTTTACCAGCGATTTAAACTCCACTCGTTTTGCAAAAAGTCTATTTAACATTTATTCATTCATTCATCTTCCATACCCAATTCCTGAGCTCGGGGTCACAGGAGCCTATCCTAGCAAAAATAATGAGAATACAAGTCGCCAATCTATCACAGGCAATCAACCTAATGCACATGTTTTTGGACTGTGAGTGGAAACTGGAGTACCCAGAGGAAACCCATGCGAGCCCGGGGATAACATGCAAACCTCACACAGAAAGACCAGGGAATTGAACCCACAACCTTCTTTCTGTGAGGTGAATGTGCTAACCAATACGCCACCGTGGTCTATTGGACATCAAATGTGAAATTGAGCTGTAGATCTGCCTTTCTTTTTCTCCCAACTGTTACCATTTCATTATAGTTCACAGTCACACAGATTTTTTTTTCCAAATTACTGCCTGATCGCAATAATAATGTTGAGGCTAAACAGGCAAATCTTCACAGCTTCAATCCAGTATAGGCAAGACTAAATCTGAAATAGGATGTTTAAACATTATATAAATATGATGGTCAGATGACTTGATCAGTTTGTTCAAATAGTTTTTAGAATTAGAGACATTGAGTTTTTTCAGCACTTTCTGATAAAGTATTTCTTTAATACTTGAATTTATGAAAGAAGGTAAGTAGCTGGACTGTAGTCCTGTCATGAGACACAAGAGTAATCAGTGAGTCATTAAGCTGACTGGAAAGAAAAGTACTCTTTACCGGTAAAAGTATTGGGACACCTGACTATTAAATCCATGTGTGTTTTTAAACAAGATATTTCTTATTTATTCTCACTCTTAATCCTGTAATAATGTCAACATTTACGGAATTGATTTCCAATCCGATTGTGGAGTGTGTGGGGTGGCGAGGTAGGGTAGTGGTTAGGACTGTCGCTTCGCAACAAGAGGTCCTGGGTTCGAATCCTGTGACCCCGAGTTTAGGAATAAGCGGGTACAGAAGATTAATCAATGAATGTGGAGTGTGTCTGTAGAGATCTGTGTTCATTCAGACAGAATACTATTGGTGAGGTGTGAATGTCTGGGGTGCATTCAGTGTTCTGGTTAATCCTAAATGTTTTTGGAGTGAGGTTTAAGTCAGGACACAGAGGTCTGTGCACAGGGACATTGTCATTCTGGTACCTGTCTTTAAATTTCTTAGTTCCATAAAAAAGAAAAATAATTTTACAGCATTTAGAGACACACTTATGGTGGTGTGTTTTGTAAGGTGTTTGCAAACCTTTAAGATTCAGTGTGCATATGATTTAAAGGATTCATTTAAATGGTCGTTCACATTATTATCTCAAACAGTACATAATAATACAGGAGTTTTCAAAGCTGCATGCCCGTATATATCTTTAGTTAAATTGAAACAAATTAATTACTGTTAATTACTGTAAGTTTCATTAATTAAATGTTACATATTATTTTTTGATAATTAGAGACCAAAATTTAAAAAGTTTATCATTGTGTAACGCTTAACAATCCAATAATGTCATTTTTAAATGCTAACATTTTCTTTCTTTTTAGACAAGCATTTTTATTGCAAAACTGATGGTATACCTGTTGTTAGCCTTGCTCTTCTCCCTCTGTGAAAGCCATTTGTGGTAATAGGAGGTCTTGATTTTGATGCAGTAAAAGGCAATGAGAACGGCGGGGAGTAGCACCAGAAAAGCAAAGAGCAAGCCGACGACGAGCCCCACCTGGCCTAAGTGTGCAAAGCAAATACACATAATTTTTAGACATGAAAATACCACTTTCGCTGACTGCTAAGCTTTAAGAATAGAAATAAAAGAGTGCAGGACAGCACTATAAAGAGCAACAAAATATTGAATTATAAATTACTGAGTGAATTTTTCATTACATAGGAACCAAGGTCACATTCCTTTTGGCCATAAAAAAGGACAGAGATTAATAATGACGGTGCCATTTTGATAAAAGTATATGTGTGTTAAAAAGAGAGGAAGAAATATATACTTCAGGAGATAGAAGGCTAGATAGATGAGACAAAATAACAGATACAATCAGGGAATGCTTTTGTGGAACAGGGAAGAGTTTTTAATATAAAGATGTTGCTACGGGGAGGAAGTAAATGAAGTGGATCTCACTGTCATATTGCACTGGTCCACTGTCCACGCTGCCTCCCAGCCCCGGTTTATCACAAAAGGGTGGTGCCCAACCTCGGTTACAGTGGCAGTTACTGTTGCTGTTACACACCTGTGTACAAAACAATACACTGTTACAGTGTGCTCACTTACAGTGCTCACTTACATCTCATTTTAATTCAATCAGATATGTATTGTTCTTTTAACAGCAGATTTGCAGAAATTCCGATTTTAAGTTCTTATGTACAAGCCAAGATCAAAATATATGGTATGTCCTGCAGGATTGGTGTCCTGCAAAGTTTAACAAAGTTTACGTATATCCAGCAAGATCTAGATTAATTGCTTTAGGCGTGTTTTCTCAGGGTGTGTTTGAAATTCTGCAGGGCACAGGCCCTCCAGGACTGAGTTTGGACACCCCTGCCTTTGACTCATGATCTTATAAGCTAGTTTACATATGCTTAAATAAATTGAACCAAATTCAGTTACAAATGCAACATTTTTGTCCTGCTAGCTGGTGGTAACTGATGATAAAGAAAACTGGCAAAGTTTCCAAACTGCATATTCCTAGATCCTGGAATTTGATTTGTATGTGTTATATTTCTATAAAATTTAAAATATATTAAACCAAACATTCAAATTATTTAAAATAACAAGAACCAAAAAAAGCTGTGGAAATGGCATGCAGTACTGCTAATGCATTTATTTCTATGGCACACACACCTTTAAGCCACTGGTTTGTTGCTGATTCAACTGATTGAAAAGTGCAAAAAAAATACGAGTAAGTCACTTATCCACCTTCCATGCATTTTCTTGTTTGAATGCCCTTTCAAAACCAGACAGAGTAAACAAGTAATGATAAACAAATAAGAGAATGGAAATAAAGAAGGAAAAAGTCAGAAAAGGCGAAAGGATTAAAGAAAAATGGGGCTGGGTGTTTATGCTGCTGGGAGGCTGTTTACGATAATTTGAACAAAACGACTCACCAGCTGAATTTTAAAAATATGTTACTTTTAAGAGTGCCAGTAGGGGCAGAAATGTGAGTGACCCTGGGGGTGGTATTAAAGGATTTAGAGGTGTGAAATTTTGCCTGACTGAAATGAGAAATAGGAGAAGTTTAGAAATGATGGATATTAAAGTTTATGGCTATAGTTTAAGGGACCAATTTCCAATTTTATTTAATACAAGTAAAAAAAAAGAGGTGACAAGTCACATAAATAATAATTTAGTTTTTTACCCCATGACCATTGCAACGGGTAATGCATGCCTCCAGCTCGGTGAACGAGGCATTCTGACAGCGACGATCCTTGCAAACCTGAAGGAGTAAAAAGGATAAACACACATTTTAAGATATTGATGAATGGTAGGCTACAAAAATAAGTGTAAAATGTCCAAAAACATTGGAGAAGAGCAAAATTAAAAAAAAGATCAATTTCGATTGTTGATTGTTATAATTTCATGTGATGTTTATTTTAGTGAGGTGATGAAGCTTACACCGGATAATGTTCCTGTTGTCTATAATAATAGTTACCTCTCCTCATAACTCAAATCAGGCTATTATTAATTTTTTTGTCATTATATAGAATAAAACACATCCTTTCTAATTAAAACAATGTGCTATTTATATGTAACAAATGTTTAGACCCTGTTAGGTTAAATAAGCTCAACTGATTGAGTATACATGTTAGCTCCAAAACACAAGTAATAGTTTAAAATAAGTTCACGGTGCTTGTGTAGTCTTTTATTCATTCATTCATCTTTTATACCCGCTTATCTCCTTATTCGGAGTCAATGGGGTCTGCTGGAGTCTATTGCAGGGCCACGACTTTATCGTTAAGCTTTAATTTTAAAGTTTATTTAACTCTGTGTTTAATTAACTGGTGTTATGTTTATATGTCAAACCTTCTGTCCACTCCATCATGGTAAGAGAAGAGATATAAAGCTTGAACTTTTGTAATAGTCCAACAACCAGTGCATGATATCATATCCTTGAACGATCATGAACTTAGGACTTTAGGTGTCATAAATTACACTTTTGAGTCATTCAATTAGCCTACGCTGCTTTACCTTTTATGTGATTGGACGGAGATCTGTATTAAAAACAACTCTATGGCAACTCTAGTTACAATATGTTCATTTTATAAACCAATAATTAAGAATTACTTTAAATAAACATTTGCATTTTGGATCTGTAAGTATTATTTACCTATGACTAAGAATAATCCTTAATTATAGATCCCCAACTCATGTTATTTTTCTTCAGGACAAATGTTTAATTAAAATAATTTTATTAATTGAGTAAAAACAACATTTATTGAACAATTCATACTTAAGCCTTATTAAGACTTTTTTTCAATTAATAAGGCATCAGTAAACCCATTATTATTTTATAAAACTATAATATGGCACTATAATATGCATAGAGGGGTTAATACTCTTGATTCTCCTACTATACTTCTTTAATCTGAGCGACATCTGCTTGCCTTGCCCTCTTCACACTTGGTGCCAGTCATGACAAGGCCAGGATCCGGAAGATCCCCTTGTCCGTCCTGAGTGCTGTACACATATGTGCCACGGCATTTTACTTCGATGCCATCTGTGCGGATAGTGGTGTCGATGGACACCGCGTTGGTGCCCTTGGGCTTTTTGGCAGCACTGTGGCACTGGATCTTGCCACATTTGGCATCGCTGTGGGAAATAAGATTGTAAGTGTACAACAACCAAATCCTGTTTCTGACTGCTCCTGATTTATTTACTAAGCAAACAACTAAACTGCAGCTCATTTCCCAGGCAGCAGCTTGCACATTGTGAATTTTGTACAATAGAAAAGGATTTCTGAGCTTCCTTGAATTATTTGTGAAAAAAAACAGGAATTGTATAGTTTAAACCAAGATAATTAAAAATGTTTACTAACGATACATTTATTTTTTCTTACCTTTTTTTACACTTGACATAATTGCCATGTGCGTCCTTGCCGCAGTTTCCGAAAGCATTTCCAGCCGCGTTGACATCCTGGAAGCATGCATCATGTGCAGGCCGTGCACCTGAAAACAAACATGTTTGGGTTCTAGATTAATCTTGATACAAATCGATCTAATGTATGCACAGGAAATTATACTGGATTTGGTCTTTTAATAATTTCATTGCAAAAAACATACGAGTCCTAATATCAATGATCAATAATTTATGTAATTATGGGTCAAGCCATACACACAGAGCAAGCAGTAGACAATGTAAAAAAAAAACTTAACCCAAACCTCAAGTACTGAAATATATTTACATTTACTTACACTGCTCACACACACTTACAAACATAAATATTAGATCTATGTAGTCCTACATTTATACTTGTCATTAAAAAGGGTTAACTATTTTATTGTCTGATATAATCTGATACATTGCATGTGTATGCGGCATGGTGGAGTAGTGCTTAGCACATTTGCCTCACAGCAAGAAGGTCCCGAGTTCGAATTATGGGCAGGGGGTCTTTCGTGAGTTAACTTCGGTTTCCGCCCACAGTCCAAAAACATGTACGTTAGGTTGATTGATGATTTTTAAATTGCCTATAGGAGGAGAAAGTGTGTGTTTGTATGTCTATTTCTGTCCAGGGTGTACCCCTGCCTTTTGCCCCATGTGCACCGGAATAGACTCCAGCAGACCCCCATGACCACAAGTTAGGGAAAAGTAGGTAAAGAAAATGAATGAATAAATGAATGAATTAATTAATCGTATGTTAATGCTTCCTATTCCTAAACCAGTTAGTTATTTATCATGCACACAGCATGAACAGTCGCTAAAGGTTTAATCTAAGTAAAATTCTATTACTCTGTGTTCTTACCGTAGCCCCACAGCTGCAGGCACTGTTGCTCGTGAGTGAGGCACATGCCGTTATAGCAGTAGGCGTGGCCGTATTGGCATGTGGATCCATCCAGAAGATAAACATTAGAGGGACAGTAGGGGGATCCACCCGTGCAGTACTCTGGGAGGTCACATGACCCAGCTGCACTTCGGCACATCGTACCTGCCTGTTTAAGCTAAGAGCACAGGGTTATCTGAGTCATGTGGGTATTCATGTAAAAACACTGTATTGTGTATTGTATTTTAAAAGTCAGTAAATAAATAGACATGTGATAAAACTAACAAATAAAGATTAAAATTATATAGTTAAATCATAAAGGAGAAAACAAAAAGAATGAAAGACAGTGTTTCAGAAGTGTGTGTGAGAGAGAGGAGTTGATTACACACTTGAGAGTCATTCAGAGCAGAAGAGGATGTGGACTAGAGGAAGTGAGAGAGCGTAAGGAAATGAGGGTTAAAAACAGAAATCGTGTGATGACAGCCAGAGACCTTGCAGCGTTCACAGCAAACTCCGTGGGCACACTGAGCGTCCTGCTTCAATGTGCAGTTAGTGGCGTGGCAGCAGTCATTTGTACATTCCTGTAGGAGGATAAAAACACACACTCATAAGCCACCTGAAGCACATCACTCTATGACCCCATACCCACACACTCAGTCACTTAGCACAATCAGAGTTACTCACAGCAATGTCAACACCACACACACACACACGTTTACATTAATCATGGGTGGTGAACAAAGTAATTTGATGGTTGTGACAGTTTTAAAAAACCTGCATACCGGTAGTCAGAGACAATGTATGTCATGTGATTCTGAATCAGAAGGGGCATGTAGACCGAATCGTTTACATCTATTATACAGTTAGAGTCGAGACATAAATGTATAGTACACACACACACACATACACACACACACATATATAAATAAAGCTTCTGCAAAGTTAGCACAATGAAAACATTTTCCACAAATATAAAGGAGGAGCAGCTAGTAAGAGATGAAGCTTAAAGGAGATTAATTAACACGCCCACAACAATGCATAGCAGGAACAGTGCTGACAAATCTGTCTCGAGCTGAACTGTCGAACAGTCAGATAAGTGTGGTGTGTTGAAAGGTTGCCTCAGGGAAGCTCAAACAATGCACACATTTATTTCCTTTTAACTGAGCCTTCAGAAGAGGGCGGTGGCGCAGTGGTTAGCACCGTCGCCTCACAACAAGAAGGTCCTGGGTTCGAATCGGGCAGTTCTAGCGGGGACAAGACATAGTCTGGGGACCCATGGTATATATCAACCCTAAAAAAACCTTAGGGGTCTATCCAAAATTTCTTCATACAGTAGTGGGCGGAACTGAATTTGCAAAGTGTGTGGTATGTCTGGATTGAAAGTATGCAAAATAGAGTATGTAAAAAAGTTTCTGAGTGATCCACCACTCCAGCACAGACTTTAAAGTAAGCATATGATGTACACTTCACAATTTTCAACAGGCAGCGAGCCAGCAGAGTCAAGTCCTCATATATGGAACTGGTAGAAAATGGTGACTTGGCACTTTTCAAGTAGTTTCAAGTAGAACAGTCAAAAACACATAAACACATATACTTTACACATAAGTAGAAGAGCTTCAGGATATTGAAAAAAAACCTGACATTGCGATATGAAATCATTTCACAAGTGTATGTGGGGAAAAATTCATTATTTTAGAATGAATGAGATGATATTATATAAGCAGTGCATCAGCATAAAATATAATACACTAATTCAAATTCTCGACAAATACTACAGAACAGGGATGTATATATCTTAAGATTTAGATAAATAAATAAAATAATCAAATGTAAAATGTTCCTTGTAAATAAAAGCTAAACTTTTAAGCATTGTAAAAGTGATAAACTTTTAATCTACTTAACAATTAACCCACAAATAACGTGTTGTGTGGTGCAGTTAAATATAATCCCCACTTGACTTTGCACATCCTGTGCTCTGAGTATTGCAGATGCACAAAATGCAATATTGAGGCCTAAATCAATATATTTTGCAGCAATAATAAATATTGAATGTAAATAGTATGCGATTAATCTAAATCGCCCATGGCATTGACTGTGAGTGTGTGTGGTTAATCGTCAATGTGTGGCCCTGCAATGGACTGGTAGCCTGTCCACAGTGTACCTCTGCCTCTCGCCATAGGTGCTCTGAGATAGGCTCCAGCAGACCCCGATGACCCCAAGCTAGTGAAAAGCGGGTATGGAAGATGAATAATTTAATTAATTCTGTCACTCATCATGTTTTTGGTTTATCTGCTTTAATTGTTGAAAACGAATGTCTGAAATTCATCCATTCATCTTCTATACCTGCTTATTCCCTAGCTTGGGGTCAATGGGGTCTGCTGGAGACTACATAAGTGCACTTAGGGTCACACTCTGGACAGGCCTCCAGCCCATCGCAGGGCCACACACAGACTAACAACCACACACACTCACTCACACACAAAATCGGAGTACCCGGAGTAAACCCATGCAAACGCAGGGAGAACATGCGAGGTAAACGTGATAACCACTACACCACTGCGCTGCCTGTGTTTGAAAATTTTTGCAAATAAAAAAAATTTACAATCAGGATTCTCAAAATGACATTTCGAATACTATTTATTCAGAATCCTTGACTGACTAAAGAGCAGTACTATTTTACAGATTTATATATACACCTGGCATGTATCATGCATAAGTGTTTTTTTTTCAAGATATGATGACTTGCTTAGACATATTGTGTGTGTGTGTGTATTTCTTCAGCAAGTGTTCATACAAGGTTACAAATATCGGTCAGTTTTCACCTTGCAGAGAAATTTAACTGGTCCCCTGAGAATAAATGACTGTTTAAAGAAAAGCTTTATCTAAAAAAACAATAAGGCTTTATGGCTTAAGGTTAGCATTGGATTTAGCTTAGCATTAATTCTCTGCATTAATAATAATAATAATAATAATATCAATAAAAATGAATAGTAAGACAGATTTTTGTAGTGTATGGAGTTAACCTCAGGTTCTCCGCAGTCACATTCCTCCCCGTCCTCTACAAAGCCGTTTCCGCACCTCTTCCCTCCCACCAGGTCCTTCATGTCCGGCATGTTGAAGAGGCACATTCCGCCCCCTTTCTGGAAGTAGTTATCCAGGTCCCTCTTGCTACAGCGGCTAAAGACTTTAGGGAATGGATGCCTGTTGGTCAGGTAAATTGTCACTAAAATTGCAGGAGGTTGGATTGCATAAAAGAACATAGATGGAACAAATTCAGGCGTCCCCCAGGCCATTCAGTTTTTCCATATGAAAATCTGGCCAGCATGGATTTGCTTGATGGCACTCACCCTGTAGCCGCTGCCATCACACAGCCTCCCTGCTCAGCCGTGGCTTCCACGCAGCAACCCTCATGGTCATGGCTCATTCCAAAGTTATGTCCGATTTCATGGGCCATGGTGGCAGCCGCCCCGATAGGCAAATCCGAATGATCCTGCCAAAATTTGAGTTTGTGATTAAGAAGTGTCTTTGTTTTAAATTTTACAGAGTTATACTTCCCACCCCTCAGGTGGAGTTTAAGTTTCAATGTGTGTTCTAGCAAACTGATTTTGTGTGTAAATCAATTTTCTTATCAGGCTGAACGAAACAGGCTTTGAAAAAAATTAGAAATTTTTACATCAATCATAAGCTATTAGCAGTCACAGGGGATGGGACACACGCTCAGGTACGAGCAGCCACTTGGAATATGCTGTCAATGGTGATTAGGTTTGTGGAGATTACAACATATCCCTCTGCTATTAGAGTCCATTAGAGGTAGAAAGGCTAAAAGCTGTTTAGGATTCTGAGAATGTTTTAGCTAGTGGGAACGGCATCCTCAGTCCTGCAAACCTGCAATCATTTCATTACCCCTTCACTTTTCATACCAGATAAGAGGAAATTTGTTAGGGCTGCTATATTCTGAATTAAGTATTCAGCAATGTTTATTCGAAGTGTTTAGCAGTGAATAATGGTGACCAAACAAGACATAGGTGAGATTTTCTTGAAGAAATATTTTCAAAAAAAATTCTGTTTTACACTTCCAATAAATTTTTTTAGCTTCTGTGTGAGACTATAGCTAGGAAGACTTGTGTTTGTCTTAATATAAAACCTGTTTAGAATAAACAGATCAACATAAGCTTTATCTAAAATAAGCTAGTCATAACGCAGTCCCTTTTTTCACTTACACTCTTTTGAAAACATTCAGAATTTATTTATTAATCCTGATTCCCATAATATGAAACAAAAAATGTGGAAATGAAATGTGCGTTGGCTTCAATCATGGCTTACACTCATAATATACATGTTTCTGTTGAGCATATCCTCCAAGAATATAAAACAATAACAGCATCTTTCTTCTTACAGATAACCAATGTCAAATAATTGCTTTCATGCACATTTTCAAAATTTGTCAAATTAATTGCTTTCTCAGTCTGTAAATGGTGCTTCCATCTAAGCAAACATACAAGAGACACAGGATTAAATCTCGGTAAATAAAGTGTTAGAAATGGCTCAGATTTGTACTAGCAGGAGGCTCATATGTTACCCAAACTCTCTCTCTCTCCCTCTCTCTCTCTTAATAATTTTATAAAAAAGGAATTATAATCGATTTATTGCATAAAGGCAGCATACTCCATTTTAGTACAAGCACAACGATTCTGAAAGGACATGGTATATATTCTGGCCTTCACTTTTTTCATTTTCTGAAAATATAGAACATATGCAAAGCTTTCACACATGACATGCTATGAAACAAATATTTCAAAAGCCTTGAGGAATAAATATAAAATATAAAATGGTCTTAATTAATATATAGTCACTAGCTTTTTTAATTGCCACTTGATACTGTGTCATTAATGCAGTTATCAGTCAATCATTTGCTAGCGTCACAATGCATGAAATCGGTCATTTTCAGGTCGAGTGCTTTATGTAATCTTTATATCCAAATATTTAAAAAGTAAAGAGCACTGTGGCCTATTGGTAAACACTGATGCCTCACAGCAAGACATAGTCCTTGTGAAATTCTGTGTGAAATAAGCATGTTCTTACTGTGCTTAGATGCGGTTACTCCAGGTACTTCCTCCTAGAGTCCAAAGACATGCATTCTAGATTCTAAATTTCCTATAGGAGTAAGTGTATGTGTGAGTGTGTGATCCTGTGGTGGACTGGTGGTGGAAGGATTGTTTTCCTTCTGTTGTTTGACAATTGGCCATGCAATGGATTGGCGACCTGTCTAGGGTGTACCCCCTGCCTTTCGCCAATGTGCACTGGGATAGTCTCCAGCAGACCTCCGTGACCCCAGATTCGGGAATAAGCGGGTAAAAGAAGATGAATGTTTGACAACAATAATAACAGCGTGGAACTAAATATATATATATATATTTATTTATTTATTTATATATGTATATTTATTTATTTATTTATATATTTATTTCTTGGCTGAAACAAGGTGTCAACCATGTGGATCCTAAAATTTTTATTCACACTAGAGACCGTAAATCTTAGCAGATAGGAAGTTTTTTTAACAAGTCAGTAGCCATTAAAATGACATAAATCACAATTTTCCTCCGTATTTGATGCTGTCACATGATTGACTGTTTTATCAACTGCACGGATGTACAGATTTACAAGTGTTCCTAATAAATTGGATAGTAATAGAACCCATCACACCATGTTAGTATTCCTCCCAACTCCTGTGTCATTAAGCAAGCTATTGGAGCCTATTAGAGCCTAATCAGTTGTGAGAGCCATAACGATCTCTTAATCAAACCCCCCTTAATCATCAGAACTGCACACCTTCATGATAACATATGCATGATTAGAACTGTCCCATTGTACAGTCCAAATATAAAAGTTCTTTTCTGTCTTACCACATTAATGCCACCAGAATTTTCATGACTGCACATGCCTTCAAGGGGGGCCATGCCAATAGTTGTGCCTTTGAATATCACTCCCCTGCCAGGAAAAAGAGAAGACACTTCAATCAACTTCAAACACATTATTATTAGAATGGTGAAACTCTGAAAAGCTGATATTCAAGTTTTGTCGTGAGTGAACAGAAAAAAAAATATCTATGGACCACTAATAAAGCGGAAGACTAAAAATCTAGGACGGTGCATTATTTAGGTGATAAATCCTAAATGTAATTTAAATGAATTGGCTGTTAGCATTTTAAATCAATCTGCGATCTTTAACCGTTAAAACAATTTATTGAAGACCTTTAACTCAGTTACCTAAATTTAGATAGTCTGTCATTTAGATAATCTCTGAGAGATACAGTGATAGGATCAGTCTTAAAAGAGTAATACAGCAACTTTGTAACTTTATATATAACATATGGTTAAAAATTATTCTGCTTTCCTGACCCAAACATGAGAAATAAAGGGCCACTTTAGATCTGTAATTTGCTGATTGGAAGAAAGGAATGAATTAATGCTACTAGTTCCAGAAACTAGTGCTATGTAAATGTAAATGCCTTTAATTTGTTACATATACTTTTTTTACAATACAGTATTTAAAATTTTTCTTTGCATATAACATCTTAGTAAGTTAGGGTCAAAGCACAGGGTAAGCTACGATGCAGCGCCTTTGGAGCAGAAAAAGTTATCGGTCTTGCTCAAGGACCCAACACTTAGCAGTGGTTGTGGCTTAAACCCAGGTCTTCCTTGGCAGTGGTGAGGCTTGAACTCAAGTCTTCGTGGTGTTTTCCGATCAACAACTCAGCCTCTTAACCATTTAAGCCACCACTTTTCAAAATGGCAGTTCCCTTGTTATCTTTTTTTTACTTGCTTTGCTCCTAGCAACATACATGCTGGATACAATAACCCATCTATAATTTACCATTTTGTAACCAATTCAAGTGTGACCATAAAAAAATATTGTTATTAAACCATTTCAATTATAAATGACAGTCCAACTAGTTCTACTAATTCAAAATCAATATGATTACGCAATATATTTAGCAATTTTTTTCATCCCCAAAACAGAAATGGCCTGAGCAAGTCTACTCCTGTCAAACCTTTACAATATATTCCAACACTAATTATACCTAAAACTGCACTCAAGCTCTGCAATAATATTTGCAAAAACTGCAAAAGCTGGTTTTTGGTTATAGTTTTTGCCAGATAAAGTGCTGTTTAAAATACTTTAGATTCTGATGGATAGCTACTTCATATGTCAGAGTGTCTACCATTACTGTACTGTGTTTACAAGCTTGTGACTATGATTCCTTATTTCTCAATAAAACAAATTAAATAAATTGGGTGCCATGTATATGTTGGCATGCTTATTCACTGCACCATGGTCCCATCACTAACGTTAAAAGTTGTGCGTTGTCGTGCTTCTTGCGGGACTTGAGCTTTTGTCTCCATTGCAGGAAGGACCACAGAGTGGCATTGGGTTCTTCATTGATAATGCACTGATCACGATCTGTCCACACCTCTAGACCAATCAGAGGCACTCGGATATTCAAAGCTCTGTAAAACTAACCAAACACAACAAAAATATTTGCTAAGCTTTAGGCACGAGATATCTTTTAAAATATTGTATGTATTTCCGTAGGATTTTACATATTATTAAAGTGAAGCTTAATTTTAGTAATTTTTTAATGATAAAAAATAAATTAGAAATAAAGGCATCAACAAATTAATGTTTAAAAAACAGGATTTTTGACTGTCAGTTCCCCACCAAACCATCAAATTTTTTGCATGTTCTCCCTGTGCTTGTGTAAGTTTACTTTGGGTACTATGGGGTTTCCTCCCATAATCCAAAAACAATTACATTGTTAATTGCTCATAAGAGTGAGTGTGAGTATGTGTGATTGTTCGTCTATGTGTGGACTGGCAACCTGTACTGTACAGGGTGTACACCTGCCTTTCGAACCATTGTTTTTGGACTGTGAGAGGAGCCCAGAGTAAACCCATGCAAGTGCAGGGGAGAACATGCAAACTCATGCACAGAAAGACCCAGAACTTGTGACCATTTCATATGAGAAAAATCCAGTTGTTATTCTAAATACTGACTCCATTATGCACACATCCTTTTTATTATTATTATTTTTACTCATAATAAGCTAACAGGGTGGGAAAAATAATGTCTTAACAAAATTCTATTTTACAATAATAATGATCAAATTTATGTGATGTTGAAACATACCTTATCAACATAATTAGCAATTTCCATGATTCTTCTTTTAGTTTTTTCAAGGTCCTTGTTTTGTTTTCTGTACTATTTAATAAATAAAGGTTAGACAATCAATTATACATTAATGATATATAAAATACAGCAAAGTTAAGTTTCTAAAAAGTCTATCTTTTAATTTATCTAGTGTTTTAATAAGATTTTTCTCCCCATGCATTAAGGAATTTAATCAAGCTCAAACTAGTAAGTAATAAGTAAATTTAAATCAATTAATCACTTCTTGCGTGTTAACAGTAAATGTTGAGTCTAAGCCTAAATCTTAAGCCTAATCCTTCATTAATATCATATTTAAATTGCATGCTTTTTGGTCCTTCCATCCTTATATATTCCTAAACTGTGCAAGTGAAATCTGCATAGCATTTTCTATTGTGTATGCCTTAATTAACGTAGCTATTTGTGCAAAAGGATCAGCGGCTTACCAGTGTGTTGTCAGCGACTATATAAAGCTCCATGTACTTGGTTGTGCCCCAGGCATTTCGTTTCACCTGAAGAAGTAAAAGGATTTAATGTCAAAATAGTTATTGGAGTTACTTATTTTTACTTGCAACCAATTAAATTTCAGGACACATTACTATGATCATAAACCGTTTTATAATAACTGAAACTCATTGGGTTTATGCAGAGAGCAGCCTGTGGCAGCATTTAATCACCACACTCAAGTACAAAGCACACATCTCCTGCGGCAAAAAAAATGTTTAAGGCAAGGATATTAATATTTTCTCCACCATCACAGCAAACAGGCCAATATATTATCCTACTGTCCTCTCTCAAATACTAATCTTTTTTCAACCAAAAACACCTTCTTCCAAAAACTGACATGCTGCTTCTTCAAATTTCTTACAAACACTAGAAAATCACAATTTACAACTTCCATCAACGGCATGCTTCTTCTCTGTCACATTAACATTTATGTTTCATTTGGCCTAAAATGACAGCTGAAAATGGATTCTTGAACAGCCTAAGGACAAGACCAAAAATAATTTGTTTTACAAATTCTATAGCACTGTCCTAATATGTGCACCCAATACCACTCATTTGTGCGATTCCGCTGAGGGGGTGCAAGTGCATAGGGTATCTCAATTTGCTGTGAAATACACAGCTTTCCCGAAGTGTGGATCCCAGTAAACTGGAAAAACGGAAACCCAGAGAGGTTTTGAAAGACTTCTGGGAAATGCGCAACAAAATAGACAAGGATAAGAACTGTGTAAGTAAAAGTAACTAGCATTTTTAGCAGCAATACTGGATAAAGAGCGACTACTGGCAACACCATTGTCCATTTGTCAACACTATTTGTCTACAAAACAATGCAGTGATACAACCATGACATAGCAATGACATTTGTCAGAGGGGTGACGTGCCATAAACCATCCTAATTCTGCATGCTAGCACACTTGTTCTCTTGCACACTTGTAAAATGCACACTTCGTGGAAGACTTTAGGGCGTAGTGTGAGTTTTGGGAGAGTTTCCTTTTGTTTAGTTTACAAGCCCTATGAAATACAACAATGAATGTGAAAATATATTGCAACAATAGGTAGTTATAAGCTTTTTTAGATGTGCGACAAGCCTTAATGACTAGTAACAACTAGTCACAAAAATAAATTATGCCGAAACTGGAAAAAGTTCATTTGCTAAGGAATAAAAATGTAACTGTCAAGCCAACAACCTTGGCAAGGTTGGCAAGCCTCTGCCCTGACCTTCTCCGACATCACAGAGACAGAATTTTTTTTACTGAGATATCATAAAAAGTGGGCACTTATCTCCAAGCCTCATTGAGTAAGCCCAGCTACTTATTTAAGGCAGTGCAAATCCGAGCGTGTTTACTTAAATATGTCTTTCATAAGAGTGGGGTAAACTATGCAATTAGCCTAATTTGCATGCATGAGTCACTAATTCAACCTCTAAATGAAATGATGAATTACAGCAAATAGGCGGATCTCGTCATGAATGATTTAGAGCATCACTGGGTTCCTGGCATATGCCACATCTTAAAATGTATAATTACTAACCAGATATTGATGTGATTTTCTCATCAGCATCACAGAATTGCATTCATTTATTTATTTTCTATGCTAGCTTGATTTCTAATACAGGGTCACAGGGGTCTGCTGAAGCCTATCTAAGGGTGAAAGGGAGGGGGAGTACATTTTGGACAGGTCGCCGGTCCATTATAGGGCCATACAAACATTCACATTTACTCCTAAATGCAATTTAGAATCACCAATCAATCTAACATACATGTTTTTGGATTGTGAGAGGAAACCAGTGTAAATCCACACAAGCACAAGGAGAACACTTCAGAATTCAACTGTTTTGCTAATGAGATATTCTTTTCCTGTGGTTCGACTAAACTAACAGACTAAAGCACTATTCATTAACTCCAAATATCTTCATCATAATGTTACATGTGTCTTTCTCAACAGGGCAAAAATGACATATAATAATACACATTGGTTGAATTTGTGATATCCTAAGCCATTTTGATAGCTTATGAAAACAAAGAGTTAGTCTATTTAGCTTATATGCTTATGTACAACTTTAATGTCGCTTCCTCAAGAAAAAAAAAACAACACATGGAGCTTTCGCTCCAGTAACAAGAAATAGGATTAGCATCTAAGCGGCCCAAAAGGGACAAACACATAAAAAATGTGAGGAGATTAACTCTAACATCCATCAATAACCCTGTAGGCTCTTTGTCAGTTTTAATGGTTCGACTGGGATTAAGTGCTTAGAAGCATAAAGGTTGTGAGTTTTTTCTTCCTTCCTATCCAAAATTGTCTGATATATGAGCAGCTTTAAAATCGTGTTAATATAAATAATTATATAAACTATTTTCTCTGTGGGGCCGCGCAGTGGCGCAGTGGTTGGCACGATCGCCTCGCAACAAAAAGGTCTTGTGTTCGAATCCCGGGCACTAGGTCTTTCTGTGCGGAGTTTGATGCATATAGGTGCAAAAAAATGTTTTAGAAGGTAAAAATACCTTGAATTTAGGGTGGTTTATCTGAAGAATTTTATCTGTTTAAGCTGATTTTTAATAACTAAGATATATCTTGTGTACATAATAGAATGATGTAATACTTGTTATAAAAAGTATGTGTTTGCTAACTGACCCTTTGATGCAAAGGTTTAAGGAGATTGTTGAGGAGGCCTTTATGTTCAGTTTCGTGACCATGTCCACATGTGCCACCTTTTATTGGCAGGTTGTCTGTGTGATAGAAAACATGGTGGAGAATCTCCTTCCCTTCTATAGGCTCTATGTAGTAGGTGTCACTGGAGTTGAGTACAATAAGACCCCTGGGAAAGAAATTAAAAACAAAATGTCAAAGAAGCTAGGTAAAGTACAGACAGCTAATTTTTATTTTTATACAATATACATAAATAAATATAATTTGCAGAAGGTTTTGTTTCTTAATTAAATGTAAAGTACATAGTCGTTCTGATGGGACAGCTGTAATTGATGGTGGCAACAATTAATCTTGATGTATAATTGTGGCTTTCTCCTCTACCAACCACATGCGTACACACTCACACACACAAGTAAACTTTCAGTGTGATAAGCACAATGTAATATGTGAGTTTTTTGTCTGGCTGGCATCAGCGTGACAGCTTGGAGTGTAGCCGGCTGTACACTAATGGCCCTGGTCTTTTCTAATCATGGAAAAACACTCAAAGACTACATGAGGCAACAATGGGCCTCATTTGTCAAGCTGTATATAAATATGTTGAGTTTGTTCTTAGGAACATGAAAAGTGTTCATGTGAAAAGTTTCATTCACTAACAGGCTTTTAAAAAATCTTTGAAATATGTGGATATTTACATACAATTAATCTACATCTGAACTGTGTAGCATCCAATGATATATTTCATACACACATTTCTTGTTTTAATAGCTTATTTATTTCTTTTACACATGCAAATGTAACAAAAGAACACACTTATCATAATAAGGAGAAAATCATTTTTAAAAGCAAGAAAAAAGTCCTAATATACTGTAAAGACAACTAAGACTAGGCATTTAATGATGACAAAATAAATGATGATGTATAAAATAATCAGAAGTTGAAAACAAACCTGTTGTTTTTGATTTGGTAATGACAATTTTCGTTTCTGCTTCAAGGCCTAAATGTATTACTAGAATAGCAGCGGTTGTCCTTAAACGGCTGCCAAAGGCACAAAAAAAAGTGAAATTATTTTGAATATGTGCGTGATGTCGATTTTGATCGAGGAGGCCTTGGAAAAGTTCTGCTTCACTGTGAATTGCCCTGGTGTGACCTTATTATTCTTTTAAACATCATCCTGTTTCAAAAACCTGCTTGGAATATAAGCTAGGATTTTTTTTTTCTTTAAAGTTTCTTGTCAGTGTCAGAGTGAATCAGTTTAATACATGCTTATTATTCTGACCTTCATTATTGTCAACGGCGCAATAGCAAATAAACCAGCAATGCGGTGAGAATAATTGATCAGATCTAAAAGGAAATGTTACAGATATTACACTTTTTTTTACCAAAGGAGGTGACATTATTGTATTCTATTGTATTATTATTTTATCTTTTTTTAATTAAAAAACTCTTAGCTTTGTCTGTAGAGACAGGTTTCTGGGGTTCACACTTAATAACACTGTCATTTTGATATGACTACAAAGCATGACTAATAGTCTGAAAATTGTGGAAAGCATAGCAAATGTCTGGTGATTGATGATTCGTGTAGCAAGTGTCTTTTATGCTGTGAGCAAACACGCTGCATTTCTGTCATAAAACTTTAAGCATTTGAAGCTTTTGGATACTTCTATGACATGCAGAATATAAAAAAAAACTGTTTATGAGATTTATATTTAAGCAGACAACAGGTGCCTTCTTAAAACCTCAGCTTAAGCATGCTGGAATCTCACCTTAGCTTTTGAAAACAAAAACATCACATTTGTTTCTCTGGATTAATGACTATACCATGACCTTCCTTCAGTTATTAACAAATGTTCTTATACAGTCACATAACACTTTATTAAAAACGTTACACTTATACTAAGTGGGGCTTTATACTGTTTGCTCTTAAAACACTTTCCCTTTTTTTCAACATGGATTTTACAGGATATTGGAATTCTGGTTCATGCTTTTATAATTGCATATCACAATTTTTGAAGTTTTTTAGAGCACTTTTTTCTGTAAATATTTTTGAGAACTGCTCAACTGCTCTGAGAACTGCTAGAAACTACTGAACTCACTAAAAGTAGTTTAAAACTCCTTTGGCCTTTTTTGGCCATTACTGTAACAGTGAAAAGATGCAAATGATTAGTAACAATGATTATATAGGCTGTGTTTTAAATTAATGATTGATTGGTTTTAAGGCTTAAGTTTGCCAAGAAAACATATATAATACCATTACATCAACTTTGTTTTCATAGGCAGCATAGGCATTCATAGGTCTATAATGTCTATCTGCATCCAGATTAAACATGCTGTAGATTATGTGTATTGTATATTATATGGGAACCAGTATGTGCATACTTTGTCTTTATCAGCAAAGTGTTTAAGTCCACATATACATAGTAAACAAGACTAAGCTGTGGAAAAATGGCAGGAGATCAGCAGTTCTAAAAATACTCTGGTCTACTGGGCAAGGACAATGATAGCAGGATTAAAAGAACATTTTTTTACATCATTCAGATGATTAATGTAAAGTTGAACTACAAATGCTAGAAACATCTCAAAGTTTCTGGCACAAAACTGCTGCCTCAAGATTGGCTGATGAATTTGGTGTGAATTTAAAACTGGATCTGTGCAAAAGTGTGTGACATTGTGTGTGGTTTACTGCAATAGACTAGTAAACCATCTAGGGTATCATTGTGTTAAATTTTCCAACTATAGATTTTGAATTTACTGGTATGTTGACTGATATACAGCAGTAGATAAAATTAAGTAAAAATAGTATCAGTGTAAAATCTGTAAAGAGACAGATCATTGGAAAATTGTGGTGCGCTTCCCAGCTCTGCCAAGATATTGCTCTGGATATGGGTGTCTGCCAAATGCTGTAAATGTTTTTATGATTTTTCCATGAATGTTTCACACATGAAACTGAATTAACATCACTCACTACTTTACATCTCATCTGGCAATTGCTTACAGACACACACATTCATGAAATACAAAAATGATTGAAAAACTTAAGCGTTATAGCAATACAGAACGTGTGTCAGTTTCTTTTCCATTATCTACTTCACTTACCCGAGACACAAAGCTAAATAAATTGAAGTCATTTATTTAGCATAGATTTGACATTGGATAAGTGAATTGCATAAATGGTGCTGATCATACTGTACCTTACTCCAGAGCATGTGCTTACAGCAACCCAGGAAGAGGAAAAGTTCTTAACACTTCCATGATAGAAGCAATGCTGACCCTACAGAGAGAAGCAAAGAGAAAGAGAAAGACCGAGAAAGAGGGTTAGGCTGAGGTCTTATTCTGTCTTGGTAAAACAAAATATTTTGGTATTTTCTCCAATTCAAGGTAGCGCCGGGTGTACGATTTATAAATCAAAACGGATGTTTAACCCAACTTTTCTATACACGGGCTTCTACAGCCTCCAATGACAAAGCTTTGCCCTTTGTCCCTTTCAGGTAAAATCCCTCATAATAATCATTCTCTTGAGTCCACCACCAACATTTGGGAAATAATGGCACCACCTTTATATTCTGAAACTGATCCAGATTGTGTGTGGGCATGAGTCTTTGACTATTTAAAGGGCCCATTTAAACGATTAGACCGTGAAATTAGCTCATTTATTTAAACAGAGAGGAAGCAAGTTGGGGAAACTCAAGCACAGCGGACACACAAATCAATTGTCACTGGAGACATGGCCTGACAATCAGAGCTGCTGACAATCTTATTGGCTATTCCTTAGGGACATAGGGAAGCATACCAGGTTAATGCTGCATCTGCAGGTACACTTTTAATAGAAATACCTTTTCAAGGATTCAGGTTTGGGCCAAAGGGAAAAAAATGGCCTTTATTATTGACCTTTATTAACATGAATCTTATGTTAAAAGATTTGTACTATTTGTATTTATTTATCATTAAAATTGACCAAACCACATCGCTTTAGTTTTTCCCAGAGGTGGGTAAAGTAGCCCACCTTTTCTTCTTCTCCTTTCGGCTGCTCCCATTTAGGGGTCGCCACAGCGAATCACT
>JAOTQW010000033.1:4160641-4170780 GCA_026260075.1 Sisor rabdophorus | reverse complement strand
GCTGGGATAGGCTCCAGCAGACCCCCGTGACCCCGGAATCGGGAATAAGCGGGTACAGAAGATGAAATGAAAAAAATATTATTATTTAAATGGGTAGTTATTCCAGAAAAATAAACAAAAAGCTATATATAATCAATAAACTTTAAATACTTCAGAAATTAAAACAACTTGGTTCATTGCGTTTGTGTCTTGATGAATATAGTAAATAAAATATGAACTTGGATTAACTTTACTATAACAACAAATTCCACTGTATGTCACACATATCACATTTATGTGGACAAACTGCATTACAAACCTTCTTTGGTTACCATTTTAATGGTAGGTAAAATACAACTTAAATAAAAGAGGGAAATAATAAATATTATGATATGAAATATGGCTTTTCTGTGCAGAGTTTGCATGTTTAAGTGTGTCTGTGGCCCTGTGATGAACTGGAGACTGACCCAGGGTGTAGCCCTTCTTCCTTTCGTTTCTTTAGAGAGCTGGGACTCCAGCAGACCCTTTGTATCCCCGAATTAAGGGAATAAATAGGTATTGTAGATGAATAAATGAATGAATAAATGAATGAATTAATGAATGATGAAGTATATATACTGTCATACTACCCAGCCCAGGTATTATGTAAAGAAATGCATGTACTAATAACTTTCATATATTTTTCAGTGTCATTGTCGTTTTGAAGCTTTTCTTGAAGGTCCATGTATGTGTAATTGTGTGGTGTACTATATAACCGTTAAAACCATTAGGATGTAATCAAACACAGAGCATGAGGTGGTAACTTTATCAGTTGAGCTTAGCCATAGACATATTGTCAAACAAGAACACACACACACACTTATAAATACATTTTGTGACAGAATGAAAACACATTTTTAAAATGTTTCCAGATCTCTCGCTAGCATTTAAGCTTTTTCAAAAGAACATTCATACATAAATTCCTGTGGCTCAACAGAAAAGCAAACTATGAAATCACTGCAATTGAAGTCTTATCACAGCTTGTCAGTCTTCGCCCAGTTGATATTTACAGGTCAAAATACCTTTGCTTTTCAGTCACTAGAAATAAAAAATACGAATCTATAACATTTCATATGTAAATTTCACTAAATATTATGGTTGTGCAATATGGACAAATTATTTTTATTCATTCATTCATTCATTTATTCATCTTCTATAACTGCTTATTCCCGAACTTTCCGGGGTCACGGGGTCTACATTCACTCGTGTGCTGGGATAAGGTCCAGCAGAGGGAATAAGCGGGTATAAAGGATGCATATATCATTTTATTAATATTTACGGTTTTATTTGTGATTTTGGTAATTGTTTCAGACATACTCATTCCACTCACATCGCTGACCGTAACTCTTTGGAGCAACCAAGTAAATGACACTGTTTGCCATGGACGCTGTGTGCCTTGGATGTGACTAAGCTGTCTGACAATGTTGCCAAATAGAGTTGGAGGTGTAAGGCCCAAAACCTGTGCATTTGTTATACTTAGAAGGAGCAGAAACCCTAATCTATTTCTGGTGTCATCTTTAACACTTGGTGTTCGTTTTGTAACTGATCCCAAATTTTGTACACCTTCTAAAGCTATTTTTTACCTGCACATTCAAATTTAAAACCACCAAACCACTGTGAAAGAAATCATGCAATCTCGAATGAAAAAATGAGTATGCGTAATAGTCTATGTTCGTGATACAACGATTGAGATATGATAAAATTAACATCTAAACAGGTATAGTGACTAAAATTGCAGCCATATGCTGTCTATAAATTGCATGTGCTCAAATTGAGATTGTTTTGCGATTACAATTAATTTGAGCAGAAATTAATTACAAATTACAAATTACAAATTAATCACAGCTCAACTGACTATTTACCAAAATTTGTTTGATTTTATTTACTAAAAGAAGCATACATTAAAAACTTGATGTATACAATTGATTAAAGACTCTGCAGTGGCTCTTTAAAAGTGAGTTGGGATTTACTATTAATTGGTTACAAATCTGAAAAAAAATATTAATGCTATAATAATAATAATAATAATAATAATAATGTTAATAATAATAGGGAGGCACAGTAGTCTCACAGCAAGAAGGTCCTGGGTTCAATTCGAAGGGGTCTTTCTGTGCAGAGTTTGCATGTTCTTTCTGCACTTGCGTGGGTTTACATCTGGTTTTTGGGTGAACATGTACATTAGATTGATTGGTGATTAACTTGCCCATAGAAGTGAGTGTGGTTTATCCTTTATGTGTAGAGCTGCGTTGTACTGTAATATATGAATAGGCTTTGAATGTCTTCAGACTTTTACTCTGTGGGCCCACTCCCTTTTTTTTACTTGCACTCTGCCCCATACTAGCGTAGTTGACTTAAATACATTCATTAGGTCATTTTAGACATAACGGTTGGTGGTAAATTTTTGACTAATGACCACTGATGATAATGACTGGCCATAATTAACATTCTTAACACATGAACTCATTTACAACAGCTAGTCTTTTAGCATATTGCCAGCTTTTAATGATGTTTATTCTGCTACCTCTCTATATGTGGAGTAGATTTATTTAAAATTGTCTAATGCAAAAACATATATATCTTTATTTAAAATTACTACTTAGAATTATTCAGAAAATAAAAGTGCCCTTATTCATCAAAAGTATAAACAGGACTGCTCTAAACATCAGAGTTTATGCATTGCAACTTCAGATATAAGCCAAGTATCACCTACTCTGAATAAAATGTTTTGGACAGCTCACAAAGGTTAAGAAATGCCAAGGTTGGACGAGAAAAGAAAACACATCGAGATGGAGAAAATTGAAAAGGAGACGGTGGAATGGGGAAGGGAAAATCAAAGACAGCCATATATAGAAAAACAGAGATGGGAGAAGAGAAGTGGAGAGAAGGTTGGGGGAATTAGGGGAGTGTGGAGATGAGGCATGGAGGACTTGGAAGGAGAAATGTAATTCTTTATAGAATTGCTGGTGTCGAAAACGCTTATTTTTGTTCCATGGCCTCCTCCCATGTAACCCTCTCCTTACTTTACTGCTCGCTCACTTTGGCTGAAACACTCTCAATTCAGTCTGCAGCAATACTTATATACGATTAGGGTTCTTTCTCAGATGAGTTATAAAACCAATGCACTTACAGCTTTTGCTCTCTTCTCTATCCAATAACCATCTTTTTTTCTTAGACTTCTTCAGTCCGTTTTTCCTATTACTTTATCTTTTACTTGCCCCAGTGTGCATTTGATGTTATTAGAAAGAAAGTGAAGCTGTTTCATATCAAAGAAAACACTAATGCTTTCTCAGGAGCTACGGGATTGCAAACTCTCTGGCAATTATTGGCAGTAAATGTTTATTCTATTGATTAGATAAAGGAAACAAAGTCTGTCATAATATTGGATCTTTATCATTCCGTGTCTGCAGGCATCCGAAAATTCCATACCAATGCAATCAAGCCATACTTTGATATATGATATTGTAGTTTATTATACTAATGATGTTCTTTGATAATATTTTGGTGTACCGGGATTAAAATGAATGTGAGGAATATTACTTACCCTGTAATTTAATCAGGTGATATAAACCACATTTACATTTAATTTTATACAACTTAATTTATTGTCAATTTGACAAATTACACTGGGAAATAAGAGGCATCAGGTCTGTTTTGGGAACTTGATGCCCAATATGAATGAATCTATATACAAAGTTGTATCAATAATATGAATTAATGTGTAATAAAACACAGAGCCAGGTGTACTGAGGCAAAATGCAGATACCTCAAAAAAAAACACTTACAAGGTGTAATTTGTCGTATCCAGAGCAACGCATTGAATATCTTGGAATCCAGTCACTGCGCTTACATGCACCCAACTTTTTTTTTTACTTGAAATTAGGCAAAATTGCTTCGTTTGAGATGTAAGGACATTTCAGTGATAGTAACAGAGATGCAATAAAACTTTTAGAAAGCATTTATCTATTTTAGCATTTATATATATATATAATATATCATTACAAAGCTATGCAATACTTTGCATATTGATTATGACACATATCACAATATATTGCAATACAATACAATACTTAGATTTGTAGAAATTGTAAAAAAGGTTAGGAAGTCATTTGTCATATATGAAAAGGAAGTCATTTGCAGAAGTAAAAGGAAGTCGATACATAAGAGACATAAGAGATACAAAAAGGTTTTTAATTAAAATATCAATGTAAATGGAGCAGCGCAGTGGTGAAGTGGTTAGCATGTTTGCCTCACAGGTTGTGCGCTGGGATAGGCTCCAGCAGACCCCAGTGACCCCAGGTTCGGGAATAAGTGGGTATAGAGGATGAATGAATGAATGAATTCAATGAGTTAATTGTTTTGCTAGGTTCCACAAAAATCTATAATATTTCGATTTATGACATTTGTTCCCAACAAATAATATTAGGTGGTTGCCAAAATTAAACATTACACAAATATCTTTTTTTAAGCTTTCGTGACCTATTTATCCTCTGGAACAGAATTTTTTTTTTTGCAATACACAAATTTCAGGCAAAAACCATGGGATAGTAACAGAAAACTTAAACAGCAATATTTGCCTTAAATGGTGCTCTATAAAAATCCGCCCTCATGGCAAAGTACAACATTAAATCCTTTAAAGACAAAAACTTTTTCAAGGCTAGTGAACACAAAAAAGCAAGCAAGCAGGAGGCCTCTTCGACCTGTTCGCCCAAATCATCTCCTCTGTCTCTAAGAAGTCTGGCAGACAGTCTGCTCCGCAGCCTGTATTCCCATGAAGGAGAGTGTGTATGTGTGTATGTGTGTGTGTGTGTGTGCGTGTGTGTGTGTGTGTATGTGTGTTAAAATTACATCCGCATGACATGCACTCAGTTTCCCTCCAAACAACTCAGTGACTTATTACCTCATAGGCAGAACAGTAACAATTCCAGTGTACGGTCCCGACTCTCTCATTATCATTGGGCATGTATGTGTTTGTTTTTCCAAAAGAAAAGAACGTAAACCAGAATGATAGGCATTTTACTGTAGGGAGACAGAAACACAAGAAATGCTGCACTAAAGTAACCATAAGCCTGCCTTTATGATTGGCTTAAATGAACAGGGACATGAAATTGGTTGTAGACAAATATTTAAGGGGGTCAGAGTAAGTATCTCAAAAGGTGCTTAAAAATCATCTAAAAAGACTGTTAAAAATGAAAGATGCTTTTCTGATCATCACTGCTGCAAAGGATGTTTTTTGAGTTACTATAGTCTTCCTGTCAGTCAGTTCCGTTCTCCTCTAATCGCTCTCATCAGTGAGGCGTTTCAGACTGTAGACCCTCAGCATACAGACAGAAGTGCCTATATTTACTTATATAAGAGTAAAAGCAGTAAAAGTAACAATCATTATAGTTACACAAGTAAAAGTAAACTCTACATTCTATCTATCCTGTGATAGACATTAACATCATATAACCTGTTATTTGTATAAAGAAAAAAAAACTCGAACACACACTCAGATGTTTTTTTCTAATTTCCTAGCTGTTTTTATTTTCTACCTTTTAAGAGCAGTTACTTTAAATATAGACTTTATTTCAGTTTTGATTTTGTATGGATTGTCTACACTTTATAAAGGTGCAAAAACTTTTACTAAAAGGTCAAAGTGCCTATAGATCCCAAGTGATTATTGATAGGCAGTTCAAATAGGTCATGTGACACTTACCACTACAGGTTTTTTCGGGTTGGAGCTTGAATTCTGATACGCTATAATGTCACTTTGTTTAGGTGCCACAGCATGAATCACAATACGAAACTATTCTTTTTGACATCTTGGAGTGAAAACTTTCTGCCTTAAATTTTAGACAAATCCTTGATCTGTTTTGACATTTCTCACAATAAATTAATTCATGCAGTGTGTTTAGGTGGCTATTACAGGACAATGCATTATCAAGTCTGTGTTTTTTCTTTCCAAAGCAAACATTAGTCAAGGGACGGCACGTGGTGTAGTGATTAGCACATTCGCCTTACAGCAAGAAGGTTGTGGGTTTGATTCCCGGGTCTTTCTGTGCATAGTTTGCATGTTCTCCCCGCTCCTGTGTGAGTTTCCTCCAGGTACACTGGTGACTCTAAATTGCCCATAGGAGTAAGTGTGAGTATGTGGTCTATGTGTGGTCCTGCAATGGATTGGCATCCTGTCCAGGGTGTACCCATGCCTCTTGCCCTATGTGATAGGCTCCAGCAGGCCCCTGTGTCCCCGAAGTTAGGGAATAAGCAGGTTAGAGGACGAATAAATGAATGAATGAATGAATGAACATTAGTCAATTATTAAAGTTGGCCCTAAACATTGGCACAGACATACAGGAACACCAGGGCGCTTTAATTAATTTCCCACTATGTTCACCTACAAGTAAAATACAAACAGTCTATTTTAAATACACTCGGTTTAGGTAATATGGAGCTCAAGCCTTTCGTAGGAGAATTGGGACAAAAATACTCTCTGTAATGGTGGGCAATGGTCCATCTCAGGACACCATGCATGCACACATTCACAATTTCAGTTACATTTACCACTTTCCCCCCAGAATATTGCCTAAGCTAAAGCTTATTTTCTATATTTCTATATCCTATATTCTGGTTCCAAGTCAGCCCCAAAGTTCTGTTGATTCCATGTTGGGAACACATGATGTAAGCTATAATGGCACGTCTACTTTTAATAGGTGCTTTTTTTAGAATTCATAAAAGGTATGGTAGGTAATTTTATAATTTAATGTCAGTTCAGCCACCGGGTCTAGCATGCTGTAAAAGTCTTGTTATTGTGTTTCTACAGACATTATTTGTTATTTACTAGCTTAATAGCTAAAGGCTGACATCTTTGTTCTCAGAGTGACCTCTACTCTACACGGTTAGATCTTTCTTCGAATAACAATCTGAAGATGTAAGTGCGATCCTTACTTAAATAAGAAGACAAACAACTGCTTATTAGTGATTTCCTGCAAAGGTTAAGGGAAGCACATTTTTTTAAGCACAGGCTGCCAAACTACAGTAGCAAATGGCAAATACCAAACCCAGATTTATACTCTGTACACTACCCAGCCATCCCTTAACCCTGTCACACATGTATTTCCCCCATACACAAACATAAAGAGATGCACAGTCATGGACTGACCTCTTTCTCTCCTTTAACAAAATGTCATGAGATGATGTGCATTTACACAGATGAGCGTTATGCACTTTTGTTTTACATGGCCTCCCTTTTTGTCATTCCCTATTCTCGTTAGTTTGACATTTCCACATTGTCCAGAGCAGCATGAAGAGGCTTGAAGTACCCAAAGGTCAGCAAATCAATACAAGTGAATATGCCAATAAAAGCAGGGGAGGCTGTGGTGACATGCCCGAAATGATACAATTTGTTATCCACACAACCACAGACCACTGTGTGTTCCTGTGTGAGTTTTATATAAAATTATACAACGAGAGAAACTGTCATAATTGTCATTTGTTATCAAATAGAAACTGTGACTTCTCTGTGAGCGGTAAACACATTGCTCACAGGAGATGATAATCACATAACATTTTTTATTGAAAAACAGGACAAATAGAAAACAGTAAGCCGGTATTCGACAGGCTTTCATAGAAGTACTTAATGCTGGGAAAGAATGAATACATATTGTCAAATGGAAAGGATCTGAAGGAATAATTCAGCCTTACCTGTGTTATATCTCCTGTGTCTCTGTGCACCATGGTGAAGGGGATCCAGCTAGCCGTCACCTTCTGTCCTTGCTCCTTCCAAGCTAAAACAAAGACATGTTTCTTTATAAAAAGAATTCTTTGGTCTTGTTGAGGTTTTCACAGACTAATCTATTTAGAAAAAATTATTGAGACACCTGATCATCAAACACATCTACTCAAGATTGTCTCACACTGACTCACAAAATATCTCCACACTTTCTCTACTGATGCTTTCCACTAGATTTGAATAATAGTATAATAGTATTGGGTATAAATAGTATAAAATTCAACACTAATGTTAAGTGAGGAAGTCAGTTAGTGTTTCAGTTGTGGGGTTAAAGACCTCTGTTCAAATTTCTTCTACAAAAACTATAACACACTATATCTTCATAGTGCTCAATGGGCCATGCTGAGACAGTGTTGATCATGCTGTAACAACATGAAATTTTACAATATACAGTTGTAAGGAGTTCACAGACTTTTGGCCATATAGTGCATTAATTAGGACTATTGATGCAGTTAGCTATCACAGTTATCAAAATAGTGTTAATATGCCATACTTGATATTCTAACCCCTATTATCAATATATATTTATATACATTTGAATTGCATTTCACACTGATTTACATTTACATTAATACCTCCCCAGTGTGTATCAAATGACGTCCTCCTCATCTCCTGTTTTTATCGCTCACATACACTACATTACCAAAAGTTTGCAGTTCCCTTGAACGTTTTATATGTATTTTTAAATATCTAACATCAATTTACACTTTAATATGCTGTTAGATTGAGGTTCACTATTCGATTGAAATCCTTTACTACAAGTTATAGCTTGAATGTGTGATTTGTGCTTATTCAGCTACAATAGTTTAAGTAAGATCAGACACTAACATCAGGTAACGAGGTCTGAGAGTGTAATAGGTGTTCCAGAAATGGTCATTGTCAGGATGGAACAGTGTTGGAGTCTCTTAGTTATAATAAAAGAATAATGTAACAGTAAAACATCTGAAAACATTAAAATTTGCAGCAACAATTTGAAGAGGAACCACATATGAATCTGTTGGTAAGGTGAACAAAAACTTTTGACAATATAGTGGCTATTGTTTTAAAAGCAAACATGGTGGGAAAAAGGACATCCGGTATTGGTTTTAGCTATTTATGGATTGTATCGCAAATGTGCCAACATGCCAATTAATCTGGATAATATATTATGACTTTATTTATTTTGACATGAATCATATTCTGATGCCAAGACACAGCTCTAATGTAAATAATAAATATTGTATAATATTCAAAAATTCTTAGAGTGTATATGTCTTAGGAAACATATCTTTGACATCTAGCAGAGCAATTAGCAGTAGGCTGATAGACATCAATGTATAATTCACTGTCAGGGTAAAATTCATCCATTATTCTCATTACAATGCCTAATTAACTTAGACTTTCATTAGCTATGAAATGAAACATAATGTAGGCAACGGGTCAAAAAAATTGCTTTCCATTAATCATGGACAATAAAAGGAAGTATGGAAATTATAAATCATCTCATAATTGTCTTTCCACTTGTGTTGGCATATGCAGTAAACACAACAGCTGAGACCTTGGGATCCTAACAAGCACAACTAATATTCAAACAAGCCTTTCTGAATATCAACAACATTTAAAATTTGTCAAAATAAAGCTCAGGTCTTTTTTCTTGCTCTTGTCCACCTGGTGTGGCTTAATACGTTCATGAGAACACATCGACATTCCATGTCCTTTCTGCGCTCGGAACTATCTGTCTATAGCATTTCTTCATCCTGGGCTGTCACTGGCTTAAATGTAGAAATATAAATAAATTCTAACAGCCCTTGAAATAACCATTTACCACCTGATCTGATGTAATACCTCACTAACTGAACAGATAGAGACGGAATTGATTAGAGAATGGTGAGTCACTCTCTCTTAATATCCACTACATTTTTCTTCTATTTTTTTTGTTCTGATCCTATACATCCTTTATTGCTACAGTTTTTCTTTAAAATGACTGCAACTGATTAAACATCTAGTATCGATGCTACAGCCCTAAAATTTCATTCAGTTCTATCTGCTTGGGGCTGGTTCAGTAATACACATTGTCAAATGTTAAAGATTTAAGCCTCGATTTCATCTGCTGCCCACCAAACAATAATCCAGACCACATCAGCAAATTACAGGTTTTCTGCTAAGAAAACCCAAAACATTGTAGGTACAGCAGGGCACGCAAACATTTTTATATTTTTGGTAGCCATTTGGTCCGGCACTTGTTAAATTTTGGTAGCCCAAAATGAATTAAAGTAGCTGAAATAAAAAAAAGGTTATTGTAAAATAACCTTTTTACAAGGGAAGGGGTGGCCTAGTGGTTAAGGTGTTGGACTAATACCAAAAAGACCGGGGT
>JAOTQW010000033.1:4036958-4050875 GCA_026260075.1 Sisor rabdophorus | reverse complement strand
ATACATAGCTAATTTTGACTGAATGTTGCCGCAAAAACCTTTCCACCTAGCACTTCCTCTTAATGCTATAAAACAGACATGGGAGTGTCAGACTGTCGCCAAGCTGGTGACACAAAAACAGACAATTATAAGTGCCTCTAGAGAGAAACAGAGAAGAAATAGACCCAAGCCGAATGCATAAAATTAGGTACAAGTGCAGCTTTTTCCACTCTGTATTTTGCTCCATACTACTTACTTTACTACATTTACTACTTACCATATGTCAGAGCTTTGTGTATCCAACCCTACACCCCATGCTTCATCAATCTATCACATAACATGGGAATAAAAACCACCATGAACACAGCAGAGAAAAGATTAATTTAAAAGTGTTTCGATAGCCCCATTTTGTATAAGTTCTTGCTAATTATTACTCAGCATTCCCCATCTAAGCCTTTCTGTTTTTGCCTCCATCACCCAGTATTTTTTTCCTCTTCTGTTCTAGCTCAACCTGCATTTTACTAAAAGTGTCTGCAACCTTTAATGATTCCTGCTGACTCTCTGAAAGACGATCCGGTTGAGTGTGGGTGTCATTTCTCATTGATAATTTCTCTCTAGAGCTGTAAGATATATTGAACATTCTCAAAAAAATAGGCTAAGAGCAACTAGGCTGAATCTATTGCTGGAGCCCTCAGCAAAAACAGATCATAGTAGAGTCTCAAGTTTAATTCAAGCTCAGGGCAACCTGGAGATGACAAAAGAAATAAGACCAACCACTTCAAACATATTTACTACCATTACAGGAAATGGATGGACTGCATGAATATGCTGTGATAAAACATATTCCACTGCATTGTTTTTGCTTTCAGGCTGCAGGTTCTTTAGGGTACATTTGCTCCATCATTAGTGAAACCCAGGCCACATTGATATTGTTATGGTCAAACTAATGTGACCATAATACCTATAAAATAGGCAATAAAACATAGTTTTTAGAGCTTAGTGTACACAAAAATCCATTTTCAATCTGATTTGGCCAATTTTCATATCTGATATTATGTTTAAGCAGCTGAAATACACAAACAACTCACACATCACTGCACATGCTAATTGTAATGATAGTTTCTTGTCTTCACTTACAAATAACTCCGGACAATATACCAATATTACAGGAAAAATACTACACTTACTGTAGCTTGCTTTGCTTTTTTATGATAATGACAAATCAAGCACAAGCTATCAGCCAACATCTAGTGTAAGTCATCACTGTATCATACTCGTAATTTTTTTTTTCAAATTGCTGTTAATATAATTAATAATATAACATTTCTGTCTGACTGATAAGTGAATTGTCATTGTAAGGTTTGTTTTAAAGTCTGTTAAAACTAGATGAAAGTCACCAAGGCCAAATGATTAATTAGTATTTAGTATTATGTCTAGTAATATGAATATAAGGACACACTTTTACATAATATAACAGTATAATTCTGTTGAAGGTTCAGAACGTACAATATGTTATAATGTATATGTAATACACATAATGGTAAAAACTCTATATTTAGGCTATAATAGTATTAAATAACCTTTTCAATTTGCTGATTTTTAATGACCAAGGTAAAATGCATCAGAGAAATATGCAAGTACATTCTGTATGTAAAAAACATTGTGGATGTGGCCTACCTGTACACCAAAGTTTCGTCGGCTGTGCTGTTGTACTGTATTTGGTACATCCAAACCAAATATGCACCCGAAAGTTTGCCTATATCCCACCGAACTTGTGCTGAGGTAGACGTGACCCCTTGTACCTCCACAAACTGGTCCTCTCCTCCTTCACTTCCTTCGTTCCCTTCCACTACTTCTTCTCTGACCTCCTGTGGTTCTGTGTTGGTGTCTTGGCTGGGGTTCTGCCCGTTGGGTGTTTTTCCTCTAGTAATATCTGATGATCCTGGGTCACGGGCTAAAGAAACAGTTCCATTCCCTCTGTGAGGAAGAGGAATTACTTTAAGGTCAATAATTGCAGTGGCTTCACCTGCTGCGTTGATAGCAATACAAGTGTAAGCACCATCATCACGTGCCACAGTCACAAGGAATTCAAGGGTCCCGTTACGGAATGAGGTGGTACGACTAGAGTTAGCTATAATACGATCATCAGGTGAGACCCAGTGCATGACTGGTTCAGGGTCTCCAATGGCCCTGCATTTGAGTGTTGCCTTCTGGCCCTCTAAGACCCAGAGTTTGTGCGTATGACGAGTGATAAGCGGAGGCTCACAGGTGAATTCCTCCTCAGGTATTGACCAAAAGTAGCGCCCTGCCAAGTGAATTGGAGTAGCGCAAGTCTCCATATCATCACTTCGAATCAGCCTCCGTAACCAAAGCAGCTCGCAATTACAATGCAAAGGGTTCCCTCCAAAATTCAAACTGATAACTGAGTTGTAGGGTGTAGGGCTGATTACTCCTGTCTGAGACCTTGCAAACAGGGGGTCAGGTGGTAGAGTCTGAAGGCGATTGGAAGTCATATCCAACCTAGCAAGTTTGTAGAGCTCACCAAAGGAACCCTCTTCAATCTGATCAATAAGGTTGTGGTCGAGATTAAGTGTATGTAAACTGGCCATATTCTGAATAGCTTCCCATGGTGCTTTGTTTAGATTATTGTAAGACAGGTCCAGGTCTTCCAGTGTAAGAAGAAAATCATCAAAGGCATCAGAAGAAATGTTGATAAGTTGGTTGTTGTTTAGAATGAGATGCTGCAGGTTCAGCATACCTGCTAAGTCTCTTGGACCAAGTGCCGTCAGTCTATTACCATCCAAGTGCAATGAACGAAGACTTTCAAGGTCTGCAAATGCCATTGGTTTAATGTAGCTGATGGTGTTCCTTGATAGCGTCAAATCCACCAATCCAGTCATATTGACAAAGTCCATGCCACCTACTTCTCGGATAAAGTTGTCAGCTAGACGGAGTTCAACAGTCCTGCGGTCAATGTTAGGTGGAACGAAAAGGAGGCCCTTGTCCGCACAGAGTGTGCTCAGAGACTCCGAAAGATTCCGGCATACGCAGTGAAAAGGGCAGGAAGAAACTACCCCCCACGTTTCTCCTGCCGCTGCTCCAGGAATCCGTCCAATAAAAGCGGGGAGCATGCAAGCACATGTGACCAGTGTCAGCCAGTGGAGTGAGGGTAGCGCTGGGCTTGAGGGTGGTATGGATTGGGCCAGGAAACCACAGGTGTATTTTGGATATTGAGTCGTATCTAATGGTAGGAGTTTAGATAAAGGCTTGTGGACAGATGAGTAAGAAAGCGATGATGGGGGAAAGGGGACAGAAGGGGAGGCCTTCTTACTTAAATGGTGATGTAATATGAGGGATGGGTGTGATTTTTTAGATTGAGTTGGTGGGGAGGCTTGCATGGTAAAAGGGTGATCAATCCACAGACCTAGAGGAAAAGAAAGGAAAGAGTTTTTATCCATTGCAGTCTCAATTTCCCTTTTTAGCACACATAATCAACTACATATTACAGTCTTTACATTTGCGTCTAGATCTGTAATAGAATATGTGCGATAATGTCTGTGTATCATTTGTTTCACGCTGTGTACAATTCTTGCTTCACTTCCAAAAACCACTTATATACATAACAATATCAATATGTTGTTTGTAGTGCATAAAATTCCTATCTAACACAAAAATCATCATACACTGTATTGGCAAGATTAAACGTTCATAAATTATTATATTAAATTGTTTATGACAAATGTCACATAACCACAACACAGGCAACCCTAGCTTGCTCCACAATGTCTTTTTCTAACCCTAACCTTTACTGTTTACATTCATGGCATTTTGGCAGATGCCTTTTTGTGAACTTACATGTATCTCTTATATACAGCTAAACTTATGGGGGTTTAGGGCCTTGCTCAGGGGCAACAGTAACAACTTGGTGGTGTTGGGAATCAAACCCCAATCTTCAACATTTTCCAAACCCTGACCATACTCTACCCTAAACCATAACCTTTTAACCCTTTTTCAGAATGCTAACCCAACCTTAAGACTGACTTTACGTCTCCAACAGAGAGGTAGCATCAACTGTACCATAGACCCATGTATTAAAATATGCAGTTGTAGAAATATTGCATGACAACTAACCGGATGTCCCCATAAAACCTTTTCAAAGAGTTTATCTATATACTGACAGGAATTTAACTGCATGCTGACACTTTTGCGTAAAATTCTCTTATTCCGGATTATAAATCTAACCTTATACACTGACAAATAAAGCAAATGTGCTGTGTGAGATGGAATTTATTTTTCAGGGTTTTCAGGAAATTTATTTATCAATCTTTAACCCCAAAAGCCCCCCAGTTTGGAACCCCTGTTCTAACTTCCAGTACTGATAGCTATTTAAATTACATTTACATTTAAGTTAGTATTTAATCAAATTTCCAAGTATGTGTCCAGCATCCTTCTCCTTCAACCCCTTAGTATGCTGACACATACAACCATAGTGTTAGAAGCAAACATGGAAGGAAAAAATAAGAGTGACTCCGCCTTGTATTTGTTGTATTTTTTATTGTGATGCAGTATGTATCGCATTGTGAGTCCCTTACCAAAGAGACAGGAACTAGACTATGGCATGGCACAATGAAAAGACAACCACTAGTAATAGTAACAAACAAGCAATTTAACAACCTGCATGCTAACATCAACAAAAGCTGGACAAAAAAAGACTTAAAACAAATCGGTCTATAGTATATACACAACTTCATTGGGGAAACAATAAACTAAACAAAAAAACACCTAAAGAGGGGAACAACCACTGATTAAGACAGAACAAGAAAATCACACAATACAGCAAATGGAAAATCTCATGGTTATGCCTATGCTATTTTGCAAACTACTTACTAATCACATGAAGCTTTTATAGCTGTGTGAAGCCTTGCTGTTTTATTATTGGCCGTTTAAAAGGTGTTTATTTTGGGTATTGTTTATGTGTGTGTCTTTCATTGTGGTGCCCTAGAGAAAGCAGTCAGAGTCAGCGCATACTACTGAGTCAGTACACAGTGTTCTACACTTAGTAATCCCCCGACTGGCCTTTGTCACTGTATACTCTCTCTGTGTTGGTAATCACTGCGCTCAGTGTAGGACGCCACTTAGCATCTCTTGAAACTCAGCTCAAGCACCACCCCATGCCAGCAAACACACTCTGACAAAACTATTCTCTAGCTCCAGACCCACAGTGTCTTCAAGCACAGCCGTGCAAACGAAAGCTGTTATGTGCAGTTTCACAGTGGGCAGAATATCCTTGTATGAGCTATGTAGAATCATAGAAACTGCAGTAATATTGTGTACATGCTTTAGGAAGCAAAAAAGACACCTGGGAAAAAGCAAACAAAGGAATAGAAAATAAACGAGTGCCATGCAATACCGGTGGCTGCTTTTTGATTACAGTTTTAGCCCTGTGACTAACATGAGCTAGCTGCTCCTGCATGCTCATGTTTACACACACACACACACACACACACACACTACTTTAATCTTTCAGATGTGTTGGCTATAAAGATGAATAAAATGATAATAGCAAACAAAGAAGGTCATCTGCACCTAAGTGCCCTAAACGATCAGGCAGCCTGTCAGTCATTAAATGATGTCTAATAAAGATTGTGTGGCGTGTCACACACTGTTAGCGCACAGAACAGACCTTGTCAGCGCCAATGTGATAGATATTAATGTTGATTCGGTGTTCAAGGTTAGTCTCACAGGGGCTTATGAGCCAAGCGAATATGTGAGGATAAATTGTCCAAAAGCTGGCAAACAACTTGGGTCCCATTTATCAACCTTTATTTTCAGCAGGACATTGTTCAACAGTAATGTGAAGTAGCATAGACAATAATGTGAGAACAGTAGTAAGGCTTGTGAATAGTGAGTGCTTTAATTTAATCATGCTTTAATTTGGTTGAATGTGTGTAAAAGTGGCCAATGCAACTAATTAGAAAAACTCTATCCACAAGATATGATGTCTAAATGGGTCACATTTGATTACCTTTACATTTCTGGAATTTGGCAGTCATGGAAAGAGTACTGAAAATTCCAGCAAAAATATTTGTATTAATTAATTTATTTAATTTGTGCAAGTAGAAGTAATGAGAAATAATATGTGAGGCGACCGTGCTAACCACTATGTCATCATGCTTCCCAATATGACTCAAATATGGGTAAATAACTTTTTAACTACTGCGATGGATTGGCGACCTGTCCAGGTTGTACCCCCTGCCTCTCGCCCTATGTGTGCTGGGATAGGCTGGCATAGTGGTTAGCACAATCGCCTCACAACAAGAAGGGCCTGGGTTTGAATCCCGGGCATGGGGTCTTTCTGTGCCAAGTTTGTGTACAAATTCTAAATGAATGTTTCTTTTATGGCTTATGATAAAACAGCTCATTATTATATTCATTCATTCATCTTCAGCCCGCTTATAACCTTTAGTTTAGGGTTACGGGTGTCTGACGAAGCCTATTATATAAGCCTTAATATGAGCCTAGCTCATGCACAGTTTGTTCTTATTTTATTATTAATTGTGTTGGTTCCTTGGTCCTGGGTTTGATTTCCGGGCTCTGGGTCTTTCTGTGCGGAGTTTGTACCCCCTGCCTCTCAACCAATGCGTGCTGGGATATGTAAAATTAGGTTAGATTACCAAATTAACATTTCCATTTTGGTCACATGGCAGACACCCAGAGCGATTTGGTCACATGGCAGACATCCAGAGCGATTCATATTTATCTCATTTTTCTTTCTATATAATTGAGCACTTAAGGTGTTAAAGGCCTTGCTCAGGGGCCCAACAGTGGCAGCTTAGTGGTACTGGGAACTGAACTAATGATTTATGTAAAATCTTATTGTGCTGTTTGCTGGAGGAATATTAAATTTTTTTAAATTTTACTGTTCATAAACTGTTTTCTGATTTTGATGTCCCAGTTCTAAAGTGTGGGTTTAAAGGTCAATACAGACATACCTAAATGATTATTCATTATTTACACTTTATGCGGCTAAGAACTTTTCTTGACATTTGTAGAAGCAGAAATTTGGTTAACAGGGGCTCTTTTTAAAGGTGTCCTGATTTGACCAACAAATGTTCATTCTCCAACAAGCTTGCAATGCTTGACACTGCAGACTACCTTCCTTCGAGTTTTTTTCCATGATAAATTAACTTACATATACAGCTATTCATTTGCTTGACACTTTTGTCTAAAGCTATTACCAAGTGAGGCATAATGTAAAGCATTCACACAACCTTTACATAAGGTGACAGTACTGCAAATGCTGCAAATTAAAAAAAATGACTCAAGCGCCAAACCAGATAGTTAGAGACGTAATAGAGTAAGTGCTGGTTTTTATCAGCATTATAAGCAATAGCAAAATTTGAAAAATTTCCACCACGCTTAGTAACACCAAGTAACATAACGAACCATGAGTTGCACGGGTCATCAATCACCTCAACAGTCGGTCACCTCCCATTACTCAATAATACTTTAGATTTTCTCTCCTATTTAATCGTACCTGGAAATTCCTCATCCGTAAGAAGGAAAATTGAAATGATAAAAGGTTAGGTCAAGTACATCCAAGCAATTAGTCAAGCAGCCACTTTTAGCTACTTACTCAGGCAAAATGTTTTAACTGCACACCTCATCCAACTTTATGTCATGTCAACCTCACTGTATGCTGGTGAAATAGAAATGTACTTACCAGATATTGTAATTAATCAATTCAACCAATTTGTTAAAAGATAACTTTAGCTCTACACAGCAAGATTTTTGAGAAATTTCTAGATCAAAAACATTTTCGAGATTTAAATGTAGTCCAAAACTGCCAGTCCTGTGGTTTTTTTACACTACACAAAAATTTAAGAGCAAATTGTATTTCGGCTGTATTACGGCAAACTCTGTGGTCCATTGGGAAATTTAAGAGAAAGGTCTGTAAATTACGATTTTTTTTTTCAAAAACACTTTTTCTTATTTGTTTCAGACGACAGGAACTACCAAAATATCTCTCTCGTAATGTGTTCAGGTTTATATTAAATTTATCTCCTGGAACACTTACATGTAAACCACAGATCCTGTGCCAGAATCTGAAATCATGCTTGTAAAACACATTTGTATGTACTTTTATTTAAATATTCAACCTCGAAAAACTTTTTAAACCCCATAAGATAAGCTATAATGTCCCACATGTTTTATTTTTTGAAACATACTGCATATAAATTCATATTAACCTTAAGATTCACACATGCTTTGTATAGGGAATATAACTTCCTTTCAGTTGATTTTTTTCTTCTATTTTCCATGAATAATTAATTATATCACTAATGAACACATGATATGTGTCTGATAAGACTGGTAAATGTGTATCTCCTAGAGGTCATCAATAATATATCAGAAGAGCGCATTGGCTACCAAACTAAACTCAAATAATTTTTTAAACATCTTTGTTCTACTCCTTCATCTCTCTTTCAGTTTCTTAGTTGCTCTGTAACTCACAGACACACACTTACACTTTGACACCATGCATCCATCACTACCTTTGTAATGTGATGAGAGGAGGATGGATGGGGGAAAAACGAGCTGATTAGTTAAAGGCACAGAGAAAAGGAGAGAGAATATCACTATAAATAAGTGACAGAGAGAAAGGAAAGAAATACAATGAAAAAAATTTGAGTGAGTGTGTGTGTGAGAGAGAGAGAGAGATAGAGAGCAAGCGAGCACAAGAGATGACTCATAAACATAACACCAAAACGGCAAAAAAAAGATCATGGGCATTTGTTTTGCAGCCAAAAAGGACAGAATAAAAAGAAGTGTTAATGAGAACTAGAGAGTGAATGTTGTCATATTTAGTAAAATAACTAAATAAGAGAGAGAAAAGGAGATGTTTAACTCCCTGAGTAAGGACTTACCAGTCTGATACACCTCTTAATACCACCACTATCTTGTCGCAATTAAAGAAACCATCAGTACTGTACAAAAACACAATAATAACACATCATAGCATTTCCAACAGAGAGAGACAATCCTCTACACAACAACCACAACTGTACTACATACATCATCTAAAGTCATTTAAAATCAATATTTATCTTATTACATCACAAAAACATAATGTGATAAAATAAATAATAAATTTAAAGTCAGTGTCGATGTTACCGGTTGGCAACACTGGTTTGAAAGTGGTGAATAAACTCTTTCATACACTGAGACAAGCTAGTTATCCTCAGGGTTAGCTGAACTCTCCTCACTTTTTATATAGTTTAAGTTACATGGGCAGCACTATTGATTCTGAAGGCTTTAGGCAGATTACATTAAAATAGCCGCAAATAGAAACCGAAACCCGATTGGACAAAAAAATCTAACATTAACGTACACGTACTGGAAGCAGTGGAAGGAAGAAAATTCAACAAAATTAAGAAAATAAATGTTTGGGAATAAAATAATACAATTTAATAGAACAAATATAAAAATTTGGGTTGTAAATGTAAGTCAACTTCTGGTAGTGTTTAGCCCAGCAGAGAAGGACCTGCTGGAGTTGAGTGACCGCCATTGATTGAGCTCATAATTATCTCGAGACGTCAGAAACAAAAGGTAAGCCAGTAGGGAGTAAGAGAAAAGCATAGGATCATTCGGTGTTTTATTTGACTTGTGTTTGGATTTGGTCCTGATCTTTTCGTCTTTAATGTAGGCTGAACAATTATAATCTCACCCGCAGATTAAGAAGATATTTTTGTGCTCCTCCACAAATCAAAGTTATCCAGTCATGCAATACTTCTACTCTAATATGCACAATAAAACCTAATTAGCCAACGCAATTAGGGCTAAAGGCAAAAATAAAGAGCATTAAAACCATTTCTGTGCACTTAATGTGACATGAAATCAGGATTATACAACAGTGAAGACTGTATTATGTGCAGTAATTGGTGTAATTTAGTCTTTAAGACACACACCCACACATTTTAAATAAGCGTTTAAAAATACAATTTATAAATGGGCCATACTGAAGCAGTGCACTGCACACAGCTATAAGCTACTTCTGATTGTTTAATGGTGTGCAGAGGTACAAGTGTGTTTAAACAAAATTTTCTTCTTAAGTATGTACTACATGTATTATCTTCTTATGTATGTACTTCCCGACTATTGAAAAAGTATGTTTTATGTAGTTTTCATAAAAGTATTATGAACAAAATTACTTTGGCCGCCATGTTGAACTTATTAAGGGACATACGACATTGAAGCAGCAAAAATTTTATGCTAAATGAGTGCAATTCAATTATGTACTGATGTTTTTAATTTTTTATTAACTATTTCAAAAAAATTGTGACATTCTCCCATTCCACCACTTTGAATACTTCGAAATCCGCATACTACTACAGGTACTATATAGTATGAAGGTATCGGACTGTGCTTTTCTCAGTTTTTTTGTGTGTAAATGGATCAATCAAAGGAAAGTGCTGGGTTTACACTCTACACACACTGACTGGGGAGCTCTACTCTGTCACGCTCATGTGGGCAACAATCTGCAGAGAACTTTACACATAGTGATTAATGAGTCTGAACTTTGCATGTAGTAAGGTCCCGAACCTCCATTTGTTATTTACCCATGGTCCCACAAGCCCTCGTTTCCCTTTTTTCGAGTTGAAGGAACCCTACACACACGCTCACACAAACTGATTTGTACTAAGGAGACATAAATAGTGTCAACAAAAAGCCTGGAGTTTTGCCACTGGTCGATACTAGTAAATGACTGACACATCTGATTGAATTTTCAAACTGAATGTGTGTGTGTTTGTGTGTGTGTGTCTGTGTTTGTGTGTATGTGTGTGTGTGTGTGCGTGCATGTATGCGTGTGCATGTGTACATACAAACTAACATACACACTAACATACACACTTACATACGTGCTTAAACACATTCACATATATTTACACAAACACTAGTATATACACAAACACTCACACACACAATATAAAATTTTTCATACACACAATCTTAAACACATTAAAACAATTAACTCAAGATATATTGTAATGGTTTAAGTATAAACAATAAGAAATTACAATGTTGATAGATCGGATTTAAGTTAACATTGTTTGTCTTAAAAGCTATACACTCAATACTAACACCTATACAGTCACTCCTAACACATATACAATTACTTCCTAACACCTATACAGTCAATCCAAACACCTATATAGTCACTTCTTACACCTATACAGTCACTCTTAAGACTCCTAACACCTATACAGTCACCGAACACCTATTCAGTCATTCCTAACATCTATACAGTCATTCATAACACCTATACAGCCCCTACTAACACCTATACAGTCACCGAACACCTATTCAGTCATTGCTTACACCTATACAGTCATTCCTAACATCTATACAGTCATTCATAACACCTGTACAGTCCCTCCTAACACGTATACAGTCATTGCTACTACCCATACAGTCATTTCTAACACCTACACAGTAATTTCTAACACCTATACAGTCACTGAACACCTATTCAGTCATTGCTAACACCTATACAGTCATTCCTAACTCCTACACAGTGCACTATATACAACCAATTTACTGTATGATCAAATACACAACAATGTACAGTAAAACAATGTTGCTGTTGTAAACTGTTGGATAAGAACACCAAACCTGTTTGTTTTTTCTAAAGTAATATTATATTTAAAACACTCAAGTAAGTTATTGTAACAAAGCATGCAAGCATTTATTTAGCCCCCTCTTCCTACAGTGACACTGTTTTAGCCAAATAAATGTTGGAGAAATTTATTTCAATTAAACTAAAGTAACAGAATGTAAATCCTTAGATATTAAATGTCCTAGTGTGGACTTTTTGCCTGGAAATACAGAAATTATAAAACACGGAATAGCATTAGAGCAGCAAATTGTATTCTGACAACTCTAATACACACACACACACACACAGAGTTTCAGGATTGCATTTGTGCTGTAAAAGCTCTGTGGGACAGCATCCAGGACACCTAATGATGTGAAGCATTTGGCACCATCATGCAGGCCTGTAATAAATGCTGATTTCGATGTCACACAACACCCCCTCCCCTCTCTGTTTATCTGTATCTCTCTGTGTCTCTATTTCTGTCTGTGTGCATTTTTTTCTACATAGCCGTCTGGCCCCTCTCATCGAAACCTGCTGTTCATGCACTGCTACATGCTAACTGCTAATTAACCCACATTCAGACCATAGGGAGGGGAGAGGTGGCAAAGCAGCTATAGCCAATCACTGCATGCCTTGTTAGGCACAGATAGACCAGGCGACAGAGGAAAGCCAGCAGACAGGGGGAGAAAATGAAGAGCAAACTAGTTCTTGTTTGAGCGTGGGAGCTAATGGGAGTGGCGAAAACAAGAGTGCTTGGGGGGGGTGGATTTGTCTTTCCTGTAGAGACAGTCTGGGAGAGGGATAGAACGAAAGCTGTGTAGGCGGCTAAGAAAAAAAGGGTGATGACATTGATGTTGGCATGGCAACAGTGGGCAACCAGGCACCAGCCCTAGTGCCACCTCTTTAACTCATCTTTTTCTAGAGGGAGAGACAGAGAGGGAGAGACAGAGATAGAGAGAGACACACAGTCATGCAGGGAGAGATATATAGAAATAGAGACAAAGAACAGAGATGGGGCAGAGAAAAAAGAGAGAGAGAGAGAGAGAGAGAGAAAAAGAGAGAGAAAAAGAGAGGGAGAGAATGACAGTGAGAGGATCCTGCTGTGTGAAGTGTCCCTTGTGTATAAATATGCTTGGAATAGACCGTGCTCTAGAACAGGCAGAGATGAAAGCCCTTCAGTCTGGGGCGTGTGGGGGAGGTGGGGTGTTTGGGAGAAGCTGATAAATATACTAGTCAGGGATTTTTATATAATCATGCACTAGAATTATGCTGTAGAGTGTGTTGTATATTGGTACTGGTAATATTTTAAAATATGTTAAGCTATAATATTATTATAGAGACAATAGTTATAGAAAACAGTTTAGTTAGTAAAAATAGTTTTCAATGAAAGAGACAAAGCGAAAAAGGTAAAAAAAAATGAATCTGAAATGTAGTCATTTTAGCAAAGTCACATCTGCTTGTAATTTACCCTGTGTTTGTGCAGTTAAACCATCTGCACAAATCAAGCCATGCATCCAGTGGCATCTGGGCATCTGTCATCACATAAGCAGCCAACTAGGTCTGATTAAACAATTGTCAAAAAATTCTCTCCATAGTGATAGCTACATGAAACTGCAACCTATGCATCAGCTAATCCTTAAAAGTCTGTTTTCCTGAATAGCAGAATCCTGCACTTGAAGTGGTTTTGTGGCTGGCTACACTGACAACCCACCATACTGCCAGTAGGAGTCAGGATTACTACTGACTAGTAGGACAACTGCTTATTATCTTAACAACAGCAAGCCTTTCTTAATTCTTACCACACTATAATAATTAAAACCCGATGTCCATAGGAGTGAGTGTGATTGTGTATGGTTGTTCGTCTATGTGTGTGGCCCTTCAATGGACTGGCGACCAGTATAGGTTGTACCCCATGTGCGCTAGGATATGCTCTAGAAGACCCCTGTGACCATGAGCTATGGATTATGGATTAAGTGGGTATAGATTGTGATCGTCTTTCAAAAGATCATATCCTGTAAATGTCCTGATGTCCTAGTGGCATAATATTTTTTAAAACTAATTATGTAATTATGTAATTCATTGATTCATCTTCTATAAGGCTTATTCCCAAACTCGGGGTCACGGGGGTCTGCTAAAGCTCATCCCAGCGCACATAGAGCAAGAGGCAGGGGTACACCCTGGACAAGTGGCCAATCCATCGCAGGGCCAAACACACAACCACACGCATTCACACATTCACTCCTATGGCCAATTTAGAGTCACCAATCAACCTAATGCACATG
>JAOTQW010000033.1:4022299-4032851 GCA_026260075.1 Sisor rabdophorus | reverse complement strand
TGTGTGTGTGTGTGTGTGTGTGTGTGTAGGGGAGCCTCCTGCAGGTTTCCGTGAGGTCCTGTTAAAAGAAGGTCCTGAGTGTTTTGCCCGGGCAGTAAGACAGCATCAGGGTTTGCTCCTTATGGACACCACTTTCCGAGACGCTCATCAGTCTCTGCTGGCCACACGGGTTAGAACACATGATCTGAAAAAGATTGCTCCGTACGTAGCTCACAACTTTAGCAATCTCTTCAGTGTGGAGAACTGGGGAGGTAAGGAACAAGCTTTCTATTAACTTAAGCCTGTGATAAAATTGTCTTCTGACCTTTTCATGTACATACATGAATAATCTCTATTACCTAAACCCATCAGCAATTAAAACCATCAAATCATTAAAATCTATTCGTACTCTTCTCATATTATTATCAACCTACCAATTACATATAATATAACGCCAGTAGTGGTCGACAAAGCTGTTGACATCGGAAGAAATGTATTCTTTTTCTTATTAATTTAAAAGCACAGCTCAAAATCTTATGGCTGTATTGTTTATAAATATTTTTTAAAGATTTTAGGCATTGCCCTGGTTGAGTTCATAGGACAGTTAGATAAATAGGATAGAGAAGGAGGATGAGTTTAGGAGCTAGATTTAAATTATATATATATATATATATATATGCTCGAAAGAATAAAGGAATCACTTAAACAACTGTAAATCAAACTTCCCACTTAGTGACAATTGTGACAATCAATGTCACATACATGCTGTTATGCAAATGAAATTGACAACAGGTGGAAATTATAAGCAATAAGCAAGACCCCCCCAATATAGAAGTGGTTCTGCAGATGGTGACCACAGACCACTTCTTAGTTTCTGTGCTTTCTGGCTGATGTTTTGATCATTTTTGAATGCTGACAGTGCTTTTACTCTAGTAGTAGCATGAGACAGAGTCTACAACCCACACAAATGGCTCAGGTACTGCAGCTCATCCAGGATGGCACATAGATGCAAGCTGTCGCAAGAAGGTTTGCTGTGTCTGTGAGTGTAGTGTCCAGAGCATGGATGCGCTACTAGGAAACCGGCTAGTACATCAGGATGCTATAAATGTAAATGTAAATCATAGTTATGCTGGATATTACATTACCCATCACTCCCTGCACAGGGTTACGATACTTTAAGCTGTTTTTTTGTCACTCATAAGCTTTAGGAAGCAAGATGTCTGTTTTTTAAAAAGGGAAAATGATTAAAAAATGGCTAACAAACCTGATTACCTCTTACACCACCTGATTACTGTCCTGTCATATCCTGGGTCTTCAGTCTTAAACATCATGCTGATATGAACAGCAGCATCGAATAAAAGGATTTGCGTTTAAGCCTGGACCCTGACTGCTGCTCATGTATGAATTGTACAGATAAAAGATTTGCTGAGATCCAATAGCAGAATATCCATATTATTGCTGTGAAAAAAATAAAGACTCATTCTGTCACGTGATACAGAACAAAGCAATGCGCTAAAAAGGCATAACTGCTATATCCCACAGCAGCATGATAAATCAGAATTAAAATACAGTGCCTTCCAGCATCCTCTGACAGCACAGTCCATTACTGATATCTAGGTTGTGTAGCAAGAAAATCTGCATTAATGAAAAAAAGATGAATGTAATGCAACTGTAGAAAAGGGTATATTTTATTTCAGGTAGTTTTGCTCATACAGTTGTACAATACGGGAATTGCAGCACTTTTATTGTCTATAACTTCCTATTATATAAGATGAAGCAGCCTGGAGTGAAATAGTTAATGTTTAATGTTTCCGTGCTTTGTTTCATAAGAACACCAAACTACAAAGACATAATCCAGGGTCTTCTTCTGCTTTTGTGTTTCTCATTTCTTTTAATTGTGCCTTTATGCACACAATTTATTGACAGCCGACTCAGAAATCGATTAGTCGTTTATAGGTTGGAATTCTATTCCGCATTGATCTGATAATTTAATGAGGCTAAAACCTTTATTTTTAAAACAGTGCACACCAACTTCTTTTGATCCACATTAAAAACAAAGTAAAGTATTTTTCAGCAGGAATGCCGCTTGGGTTTCAGAGGATTCTAAGAATGTGGTGGTAGTCCAAACCTCAGAATTTTATTGAAACAAAATTGCTATCAGCAATAGTGTTTATTACACTAGTTTAGTACACCCCTGATTAGTACACTAGTTACACTATTAGGTTTACTGTTATCTAACTCAGTTGTTATTATTAAAAAAAAGAACAATTTAGGTTTGAATTATAAAACTTCGGGTAATTACTTTTTAGGTCTTAATTTGCTGTGCACAATGTCTGGCAATTACATTAATCCACACTGCTGCTGAAAAAGCTTTTGGCTTTTACACCCTGTCTGATAGTATGATTAACCCTGCCTGGTATAAATGTTCGAAAATTAGTTAGATAAAAAATAGTTCTTAGGAACTAGAAGTAATCACAAAGTAATCAAATCTAATCAGTTACTTTGTATGTATAAAGAAATTAAAAAGTTTTACTACTTTTATTACATGTTAAATCATTAGTGCAAAATGATTTGTAGTGCGTGAGGTAGAAGTGTGTGTGAGGTAGTGTTAATCATAAGAGATTAGTGTCTATGTTACTGTGACAACAGATACAGTAAATTAAAAGGTAAAAACAAAAATGTAATTTCCACGCTCGCAGTTACTCTGTTTAAATGCAAAAATCATGCCATCTTTTCACACCTGCCCTCCTAACTCTCTTTGTTCGTTTGTAGGTGCAACATTTGATGTGGCTATGCGCTTCCTGTCAGAGTGCCCATGGCGCAGGCTGCAACAACTAAGAAAACTTATTCCCAATGTACCGTTCCAGATGTTGCTGCGAGGAGCTAATGCAGTGGGTTACACCAACTACCCAGACAACGCCGTATTCAAGTACAAACACATAAAAACATAAAAAAGCAGCTTCTGGGTGTTTGACACAGTATTATTCTAGACATTTTTTTATTCATGTTAATCTCACACTCAAATCACAAACAAGCAGGCATAAAGAGCCAAAACCAAAGTTTATTTCTACTTCATCTGATCCGATATCATATGATTTCCATATGTGAGAGAAAGGAGAAAGCTTTTTGCTGTTGTCATTCTAAAAAGTCATCCAAGACTTTACAGTCTTATTATGACATCATTTTTATTTAAAAATATCTATATTTATTCAGGTTTTCCAAATATGTCACTAAACTATAATATATATATACTGGAGTATTTCCACGCAAGCACAGGGAGAGCATGCAAACTTGTATGTATATATATATATATATATAGATGAATGCTCTTGTTCTCCAAACTCTAACGCAGATATTATGACAGTATGAATTGGTAATTCATTTTGCTCTTATTTGCTCTTGTCCTTTTTAGTGAAAGAACAAGCTTAGCTTAATTTTTTATTTATGCTATATACTATTTTAAGGGCCATAAATAAATGTAGTACCCTGCAGTCTGTGTGTAGGTAAAACAACAGCTGGTTGTGTTTTACTAAACAGGATTAGCTAGTCAGATAAGGCAAAAATCACCTAAATGAAATTATGTACATACTATTCAGAATACATTTTTGCAGCTCGTGTGTGTTGTGCAGATGCTGAAAAAACAGTAGAGAATTCAAGCGTTTTGCTGTTGTCATTATAAAAAGTCATCCGAGACAGACATAGCATCCTGTTGGCAGGGTGTTACTGCTATATTCACAGAGTGGTGACATATCAATCAAAATTTGCAGGTTTGAGTTCTTTAAAACACACATCTGGGCTAAAATGGTGCATATATCTAACAGGTTAGACCCAGGAGATGTTTTAGCAGCCAGTGTTTATTAAACACATGCAAAATCAAAGTCAAAACAGAGCTCAGTCTGTAGCAGAAAGAACTGAATATAGACAGAAGCAGACTGGACTAGGTATTGGAAGCTCTTAAAATCAAAGCAAGCTTAAAATTATATACCAACACATAGACAAAACATCTCTGTTCTGTTATGTCTCAAATTGCTTTTTTTCATTCTATACAGTATGTCTAAATTATTGATATGACAAAAATTGACTCACTAGTATTCAAGTAATTTGGATAATTTAGGGGAAAAAATTTTCTTGTGGTGAAAATTAAATGTGTAAAATCATAGAAGTAAACTATGACCTTCCTACAATCGATACTGCTGTGTCAAATGACAATGTCAATATGGCGGATGTAGTACAGGTATATTTTTTATTTATACTACACATAACCATTCACAGTCAGGAAGTACAGATTGTGAAGCTTTCAGATTATCCAACTAATTTTGATAAGATGTTCAAAGGCACCCAAAGCTGCTGCCAATGATTTACTTTACCTTTATTAAGTGAATCCAGAACAATTTCACTCAATAAATATAACTGCATGTAACTAAAGAACTCAGCTGTAGCTTTTAAACTCAATTTCTGATCTTTCTTTTTAGGTTTTGTGAAGTGGCAAAAGAAAACGGCATGGACATCTTTCGCGTTTTTGACTCTCTAAACTATCTGCCTAACATGCTGATGGGGATGGAGGCTGCAGGCTCAGCTGGAGGTGTGGTGGAAGCAGCAATTTCATACACAGGAGACGTTTCGGATCCTATGAGACATAAATACTCACTGGAATACTACCTGCGGCTAGCTGAGGAACTTGTTAGAGCTGGAACACATATACTGGCTATAAAGGTAAATTGTGTGTAGATGTACACAAACAAATATTGCACACACTCTCATAGCACTGTAGTAATTTTGGAAGTCTCTCTAGGACATGGCTGGTTTGTTAAAACCTGAATCGAGTCATTTGCTGATAACAGCTTTAAGAGATCGATTCCCAGAAGTTCCAATCCACGTGCACACTCACGACACAGCAGGCGCAGGTGTGGCGGCAATGTTGGCATGTGCCGAGGCAGGCGCTGATATCGTGGATGTGGCGGTGGACTCCATGGCTGGCATGACGTCGCAGCCCAGCATGGGTGCTATGGTAGCCTGCACCAAAAACACCAAACTTGACACTGGTAAGAATGTATCGATAAATTGTAATATTACAAATGTGAATATCATGCATGACATTTTAATACTACAGATATGTAGTAGAATGTATAGTAAAAGATTTAGTTTAATTGTAAAATATCTGGCATGCAAATATTAGTTGTGATGTGTGTTTTATGCAAAAAAATCAACTTCATAGCTTTTAAATTAGTAAGATAATAATATGTCTACAGGCACCTACCTGAAGTTGCTGCTGTCGAATTTGAATGTGTTCATCTCTTTTAAAATCTAAATACTACCATATATTTAAAATGCTATATTTGAATTATATATATACTTGGTATATTTGTTGTTGGTTTTTTTTAAGAAATAAACACATGCAAACTAAAGATCTATAAAGAACATTTAAATCTCAAGTGGTAGCGTAAAAGGAAAAAAAATACAAAAAAGTTCCATTTACAATTTGTATTAGCTATGCTTGACAGAACAGTTGGGTGTTTTGGGGGGAGAGCCAGGGAAGACAGATTAAGGTGGTTTGGACATGTACAGAGGAGAGAGATTGAATAAATTGGTCGGAAGATGTTAACAATGGAGCTACCAGGTAGAAGGCAAAGGAGAAGACCAAAGAGGAGGTATATGGATGCAATAAATGAAGACATGAAGTTAGTGGGTGTAAGTGAGAAGGATATAGAGAATAGGCGAGGTGGAGACAGTTGATACGCTGTGGCGACCCCAAAATGGGAGCAGCCCATATTTTTATAGGGTGGCACAATGGCATGGTGGGTAGCACGGTCACCACACAACCAGAATTGTCCTGGGTTTAATTTCCGTCTTTCTGTGCAGAGTTTCATGTTCTCCCTGCACTTGCATGGGTTTCCTCCGGGTACTTTGGTTTCCTTCCACAGTCCAAAAACATTAGGTTACATGTACATTAATTTGATTGGTGACTCTAAATTGCCCATAAGAGTGTGTGGTTGTCTTTATGTGGCCCTGCTATAGACTGGCGACCTGTCAAGCATATACTCCTTATTTATAATGTCGTATCAAATATCGCATTATTTAACATGCTTTCGCATATTGCACAACATTACTGGCTGAAGTTTATTTTAATATTTCAGAATGTAAAGGTCTGAATGCTTGACTCTCGCCTCATGTGCACTGGGATATGCTGCAGCAGACCCCCATGCAAATTAGGGCATACGCGGGTATAGAAGATGAATGAATTAATGAATGAATGAATGAATGAAATCTTCATATATGTTAATATATGTAAAAAAAAATTTATGAAGGCAGTTGCTTTGTGTTGTTAAACTTTTTCCACTCTCACTGCCGAACAAGGTGAAAAGTTTTTGCAAAGGATAAAAACTGGAATGCACCTAAAATAAATCAATAAATAAATAATCAAACCGGTAGTCAGATTAATTGTCTGTTAGAGTGCTGTTAGACACAGCTATGAAGCAAAAAATCAGTGGAGTACATTTAACACAGTGGGCATATATCTCAGCACTGCCAATTTTACTGTGTATAATATTGTGGAACAGGATTTGTGAGGGTCATCGAATGGGCAAAAACTGTTAAAGCAGCTTTTGACCATTTTTAAAGGGCTTTTCATCCTCTAAAATTTTATCAAGACATTAGCAGAAAAATATCTGACCTGTTCTTTGAGCAACAAAGGCAAAGCAGTGAAAAGGGGATTTTCTCTTCACAACACTATCTCACCCCAAAACACATTTTTCACTGGGCATAAGAATCTTCAAATAGGCCAAGCTGAGATAAGTCACGGTCTCCCTACTGTAACGCTGGGGGACACAAGCTGTGCCGCGTCATTCTCCAGAAGTGTCTTTCTGCTCTTCAGTAAACAAGAGTAATATAAAGCAGCTGATGGTGTTTGGAGTAGAGAAGAAAGCAGTCTGTTTTCAGAAAAAGTGCAGAGACATGGTTTGAGGTTGAACAGGAGATGAATGAAGAGCTCTCAAAGAAAAGCTGCGTTCTAGGTTTTAGAAAGCTTAGCATTTGAACAAAACCTCAAAGGGCAACAAACACACTAAGGCACATTGTTTAAATCAATTCTGGCTGAACATTTGCTCTAGAAAATTAAAGAAAAAAGGGAAAATTTCCACACAAGATGGCATTCCGGACAGATAAATAGTATAGATAATATGTGTATGTCACATTGTGACGTGGTTTTATGAAGTATTTGCCTTCTAATACACAATCTCTTCATTTGGGTGCCTCCAATACTAGAGCCACCACAGCTTGGTTTTTAAATACTATTTTATCAGACTTTATTGCATAGATGTAACCAATCCTTTCCTTTAAACTCAAAAATAGAATAATAACACCTCTTCATAACTGTAGGTTAAAATATAATTCATGTAATCACATAGATCCCTACAGGGACAAAAACACAGAAATTTTATCTGTGAATTTACATGTTTGTTTGGCCATTTTTACACCGTTTAGGAACATTGAGCAGCAAGCTGCTCCTCCTTTCAGCATGGTGATGTGAGTGATGATAAAGATGATGGAGATGCAGTCTTACCAATGCTTATATGTTTATAATGACAGATCTCGTGACACTTTATTTCAATAATTTTGTGACTTTATTTTGCTCATTTTTTGATGTCTGAAAGTAAATTGGTCGCATAAGAACGTTTGAGGGGCTTTATAGCAAAGTGGTTGAGTACATTTATGCACATGCAACTTGAAATCAGCTGCAATTATTCTATTCCTGGTGTCATTTTTTTTATTCAAGTCTACTTATTCATTCATCAATTCATTTTTTATACCCGCTTCTATATATTTATAGACATGTTTTTGGACTGTGGGAGAAAAGCTGAGTACCCTGAGTAAACCCACGCATGCAAAGAAGAAAACATGCAAATTCTGCACAGAAAGACCCCTTGCGATCAATTGAACCCAGCACCGCCTCAAATTTTTTTATTAATTAGCCTATAATACGTAATTAATATGTTTTAAAAGCGTCAAACCTATTGCAAATATCCTAGGAAAGCTCTTACCAGTCAGCACATTAGTTGTCTTGTACATCCAATCACATTAAAGGAAGACCTGCGTAAGCTATTTAATGACTCATCATTTTGAATATAAAGGCGGCACGGTAGCATAGTGGTTAGCACGGTCGCCAAACAACAATTAGGTCCTGGGGTCGATTCTTGAGCATGGGGTCTGCTATTAACTTATTTATAAGGTCAAAATTCAAATGTTTCGTTAAGATAACTTGAACATTTAGATAGAGACAACATTTGTGTACAGTGAGGAACTTTGTACAGTCATTTATACAACGAATTCTATCCAACATCATCTTTTTCCAAACTATCAATAGTGTCAACATTATCTTTTTAGCTGGGTCACTTGCTATTGGTCGTTTCCTCCTTAGTTATTTTTCTCACTTATTTCACATTATCCTGTTCTATCAATATTTGATCTCCTTGCTTTACACTGACTATATATTTTCCTAGTCCATGAAGGCAGCATAGATCAGACATTTATAGATCTTTATTTACAGAATTTATTAGTTACATAAAGTGGCTATAAACATCATCAGACTCAGGATAAAAGCCATGTAGCTGTACATTTTGGGTGTAATACACTTTGTTTAAACCATGTTGCCTGCCAGTGTCAGACTGGTTTAACATTTTTGTAGCTAAACAGATGTTCTTCTCACTGCACACAACAAACACACCAGCCCAATAAATTAGTTTGGCATTTCAAAAAGGCTGCATTATATATCTAATTCTTTTTATTTATTCAGTCATCCATTTATCTTCTATACCCACTTATTCCCTATTTCAGATTCACAGTGGTCTGCTTGAACCTATTCCAGGGCACATACAGCGAGAGGCAGGGGTACATCCTGGAAAGGTCACCAGTCCATCACAGGGCCACATACAGATAACCACACACTCACATTCACTCCTATGGGCAATTCAAAATTACCAATTAACCTAATGTACATGTTTTTGGACTGTGTGAGGAAATCAGAGTACCTGGAGGAAACCCAGGCAAGCACAGGGAGAACATACAAATTCTGCAAAGAAAAACTCTAACCACTATGCCACCACGCCGCCTAGTTCTTTCCATGTTTTAGCAAAATCTTTATGTAATTGTTGCAATTGCAAATGTTTGGTTTTGATGTGTTTTTTTTCTTATTATTTTTGGTGGCGATATACTTGATTTGGCCAGCACAAGTTTTTCATTTAAAAACTCAATGTCATTGTCAAAAGTGAAAACTCAATGTCATTGTTGCACAAGAAAACATGCTGTACATTCTCAAGGAACTATTTCTTTTTGCCTTATATTATGAGCCTCAGTCTCAACTCTTCTCTGTAATCACAGCCACATAACAGTGTTTCTCAGAAAAGCACGGACACTATTTACATCACAATTTTTGCTGATTTCTTTCCCTTCATCTTGCTCACGCACAGCCTTTCATATGTGCTGTTATATATCAAGAAGTCATCCGCATTTCTAAAGAGAAACCTTCAAGGAAATTAAAAGGCTACAAAAACACAGAAACAAACAGAGATATCTTCCTCTTCATTTATTGTATAATTATAAATAGAAGACTTTCACTAAGCAGAAAGACATCTAATGTTGCTAAAGACTTGAACATAATGAACCACCAATCAAAATAAGTTAACCACACAAACTGTTGATTTGGGTTTAGGTTCATTTTATTAGATTAAATTACTTAAACATAATTAATAATTGAAGGATTATTGTTTAAAAAGTATACAGAAAGGATAATTTAAAACTCATTTATTATGGAAATCTAAGGGCAGCATTTATCCAAATGCAGTTCTGTAAAATATTTTTTATTACTATTTACAATGTACAGCTTTAACTTTAAATAAACCTCTCATTCTGTAAAATTAACCTTCTTAGATACATGGCTGCTTTATCAAAGTAAATAGTGTTACCTCGAAGTAGCTTACTCTTCTGCCTATCTTATCAGAAGATCTTTATATCTAGAGGATAATTAGTGTAATTTGCTATACAATTATGTGACTGTGCACAGATTCGGAAGAACCCAGTAATAACAAGGTTTACTTTAGAAAATATACAGAATGTCTTATTTATGTAGCTGATCTATTTGCTAGAATACTATCTCAATATCGCTTTGACCTTATCACACTCTGCCCGGTCCCTGGCGTTTGATTTTTTTTTCTTTATTGTGTTGTTATTTCACAACTCAGCATCTCTGGCCATGGGTTTTTCCAGAGCAAATGTACTTTTATTTGTCAGTATGGTGAATAGAGAAGGAACAGAAAAGACCCCCCGGAGTCTCTAGTGTACACTCACACACACACACACACACACACACACTCACACACACAAACAAGCACACGCATATTTTGTTGCATCTCTCTCTTCATCTCCTTTTTTTTATTTTATTACACTAACCTCTTAACCTTTAGTCTCTCCAGTGCATCAGATTGAACACAACACTGCATTAGTTGTCCTATTTTCCTAGTCCTTCTCTTTCTCTCTTTCTCCCTCTCTCTTTCTCTCTCTCTCTCTCTCTCTCTCTCTCTCT
>JAOTQW010000033.1:3929053-3939899 GCA_026260075.1 Sisor rabdophorus | reverse complement strand
GTGACCCCGGATTCGGGAATAAGCGGGTACAGAAGATGAAATGAAATGAAATGATTAGTTGTGCGGATGTGCTGCTCTCATTGCTCGTTTTCCTTTTTTTTCCCCCTGAGGACCAGCGCTCCCCAAACCCCCGGGTCATTTGGTACCCGGCCGCTTATATTTTTCCATTCTATTATTAACTTTGGGTTATGTTCCGTTAACAGAGTTAGAACAATGTTTTATTTAAAAAAAATGACTGATTCTCTCAGTTACATCCGTCTTTGACTCACTCTTGACGCAGGTCCAAACACGTGTCTCGGCCAGGCAATATGTTACTGTTGCAGAGTAACGAGCTCGGGGCTCCCACGGATTCGGCGTTATGCTAAGTTGTATTTTTATGCACTTTAAATTTTCTTGTCGTGTATCCTACTTGGAAGGCATGTTTAAATGTTACCATAGCAATCAAAAGAGCGTTATTGGGCTGAAGGGATGTTGGCTATGTTGTGTTATTAGCACAATGTTACGAGGTCGCTGCTAATAAAGTTGCGTATGAGTACACAATGGATTTACCTTTTATTAGTATATTTAGTAAATACGACAGTTTTATGCTGGTCGTATCATTTTATTTTCTGGTGTTTGACTGCTGTAACAAATTGTCTGACAGTAAAGCGGTCCATGGCGTGATAAAGGTTGGGTAGACAATTAGTACACTTGTTGAAAATACTTAAAGACATTTTTTTTATTAAAGTTTAATGCCTCACTTTATTATTGCGTGTGTTTTCAGGAACCCAACACTGGCCAGCCTTCACTAGTCAACCTGAAAGTGGACCCTGAAGGATTCTTCCTCTACTGGAACAGTGGCTCAAGCAGTGTAAGCCCCCCCCATGCATCAGTTCTGTTTTTGTCATTGCCGTTGCTGTTAAAGAAACATCTGTTCTAACATCTCCAATTCTCTTTATAAATGTACTAGTAATATGATAGCTATTATTATTACATTATTCATTTATTCATTCATTCATCTTCTATACCCGCTTATTCCCGACCTTTCCAGGGTCACGGGGGTCTGCTGGAGCCTGTTCCAGCGCACATAGGGCAAAAGGCAGGGGGGTACACCCTGGATAGATAGCAACCTTTTTAGCAACCTTGCAGTCCATTTGCAACCTTTAATGTTAAAGAAATATAATCTAAAGCAAGACAAAAAAAATCTAAAGTATTTACTCACTTTACCCTTTAAAGAAAAATGAGTGTCAAATACATACCAGATGCCTTCGTGTTTCTGCTGTGGTTTAGGTAAACTAAAAATGAGAAGACCCACAGTGATTAACTAAAAGTTGCCCTCAGTTAACCTTTTGTCTGGGATTTAAACACTCGCCCTTGTGATCAGTGGTGCAATAACATAGTGTTTAAGATATAGATTGTCCTCTCCTGCAAGTACTCTGGTTTTCTGTAAAAAGACATGCACTGTAGCTTGTGAATGTTAGGGAGCGTATACCACATGTAATAGTGCTCGATGATGTGCATGTGTAGCTCCGTGTGTTTGTCTTTTTCTTTACCTTTTGTAAAAAGATATTTGTTAAAAATTCTCTAGTGATTCTTAATTATTTATGTTTAATGCTCATCTTGTTACCTTGTTTTGACTGTAATATGCTAGAAGCTGATAATTACCCTCTGAGATAAAGAAAGTATCTATTTATTCATTTGTCCATCTATGTGTTTTTCTCCCTTTTTGCTTTTATCTTTCTTATCAATGCTAGTGTGCAATTTAATTCCACATTGAAATTAGTAGCTATTGTAAATTCAGCATCAAACTGTAAGAAACGACAAACTCTCTTGTGCTAAATGAAATTTGATTCTTGCTGCGAATATCTTAATGTGAACCTGTAATTATTTTAATGAAGAGTCACACTCACTTCTGTCAGGCTATACCGGTCACCAAGGGAGCAACAGTATGGGAGGAAACTAGGGCTAATGTATGTGGTTTGAACAGACTGCAGTATTTAGACGTGTCCAGTATTTGAAATGCATCCTGGACCACCTCCTGGAGTGTTTTAAGCGATCGTTTCATATCTTGAATTTGTTTTGAGTAGCATTTATACTAATAGATGGCTTGATATATGAACAGCTTGATCGATGGATAGATAGCCTCATATCTGTGTCAGATAAAAAATACGCGATTACTTGTGATGCTGTGCACGATAAATTCCACAAAACCTGGAGAAGTGGTGATGTTTGTGTAGAATAAAAATAAATGCGGATCAGTAATAATTAACTAATAATAGTAGAAAAAAGCATTTTCTCTAGTGTTCATGTGTTTTAGATTGAAGCAAAAAACCTTAGTGATGGTGTTATATACCTTGTCTACTTCAGTCTGTATTGTCCTTGTACTAATGTTCAGTTTTTTCTAAATGCTGTTCTCTCTTTTTTAAATCAGCTTGTTTTGTCTTCCTCACCGATCATTTAACGTGCGTCATGTAACGGTGCAATTAACATATTTCTTCGCCCATCCTTTTCCTTTTGCACCCTTTTTCTTTTCATTTTATCCTTTCAGGCTGGTCTCTGAGGCCTATACGGCATGTATTTGAAACAGTTCCGGGTCTGCTGTGAATGAGTATTTGATTTCCTGTAATTGGTTGTCATGTGAAACTGCACTCTGTAAACGTGCATGCCAGCAGAAGACGGAAACAGGGAATGTTGGGCGTATTCTAACAGTGATGTTTTTTTATACATTTATTTTGATAATGTAAGGTTTTACAGATGTTTACGTGACTAAAGGTTGAGTGAGATTAAAGGTTTCTTTTTCAATGAAGAGAACTTGTGTGTTTTACAAAATATTCTAAAAGTAATTTCTTTAGGAGACGAGCAGTGTGTGTTTGTGTGTGTGTGTGTGTGTATTGTAGTATTAGGACACTAGGGCAATCTTCGCCTGAGGAGAAGCAGTAACCCTGTTTGGTGGTAGGAATAAATGCCCAGGGGAATCCAGCCTCGTCTATAGAGGAAGGAGGACACCTTATCTTGTCTCTTCAGTAACTGCATACTTTTAGATTTAACATCGCTATTATTATATTTAATAATACCATTAGCGCACATAACCCTTTTTCTTTTTTTTTTGCTTCTCCTTGTTAAAAGTCAGTTGCACTTCCATGAATTCCCGCTGTTATAGTTCACTTTATACTGCAACCGACCATTTATAAGAAAAGAGTTTTCTTTAAATCATCTACAGTTCGCCAGTCCATCACAGGGCCACACATCTTCTTATGGGCAATTTAGAATCACCAATCAAACTAATGTACATGTTTTTGGACTGTGGAAGGAAACCGGAGAATCCAGAGTAAAACCATTTAAGGGATAACATACAAACTTCGCACAGACAGACCCCTTGCCCGAGAAACGAACCAGGACCTTCTTGCTGTGAAGTAACTGTTCTAACCACTATACCACCACGGCACCTGATAACATACCCCCCCCCCCCGTTTCTTTTAAAGTATTTTAATACTTTTCCATGTTTGATATCTTCAGGAATAAAAAAAATGCACTAAGTAAAAATTGACTATGTTTTTATAACACCCCCTCAAATGCCCCAAAGTATGTAAAGGAACAGTTTGGCAACCTTAACTGTATACCCACTTTTTTTTTCTTTAAACCATTGCCACAACGGAAGCACACAGAATACAAAGCACTTTTGTATGTCGCTCTGAACAAGAGCGTCTGCTAAATGCTGTAAATGTGTCTCCATATTCTGTAGCATTAGGTTTTTCCCTTTAGGTCCCAAATCAAGCGGAAAAGCAGCGCATTCAAGCTGCAATGCGCCTTAATGAAGCCGTAACACTGTGACGACAATTGATTTAATCCACAATGTAAAAGTTCACAACACAAAGCCACAGAGCAAAGCTTTCTTAGCAACAGGGGCTACTGGCACGCTGAAACAGCAGTTTTTAGACATTCTGGACTGTGTTTCTGAACAGTTTCTGTGCACTAAAATAGAACCTCCATTTTGAATATTATATATATTTGTATTTGCATTTACAGTCTCTTTGCATGCGACAGTAATGCACCCAGAACATCCACCTAAAAGCTTGTGCGTTTAGAGGCACATGTTTTTCAACTGGGAGAAAACCGGAGTACCTGGAGGAAACCCACGCATGCGCAGGGAAAACATGCAAACTCTGAACAGAAAGCCCGGGATTCGAACCCAGGACCTTCTTGTTGTGAGGCGATGGTACTAACCACTTCGCCATGGCGCCGACATGTATGTGTGTTTTTTTATTTTTTTTTTTTAACCCTATTTTGAAAGACGAAGCGAAGGTCCTTGTGAGCTACAGTGTTTAATCTTTTCCCGTGACAAGTCGTTTAACAGGAAGAAGAAAAGCTTACTGTTTGTATCTGTTCTTTCTCCACTTAACAAACTTTTTGGCTTGATATCCACTTGGAGTGTGTGCATTAGAAATTGTGTGTGTCTATTTTTTTACTCTGTATATCGATATAACAAGCCCATCATTTGATCAGATTGTGGGTTTGAATCTCAGCATCACCAAGCTGTGTCTGTTTGACCCCTGGCTTAACCATCAGTGTGAGTCGCTTTGGAAAAGGGTGTTTGCCAAATAGCCCAAATTGTAACATTTTTTTTGCTGTTTATTTCCATAAGAGTTTCCTAATGACAACTCAGCCGTGGAAAACTAGCCTGTAACCGTAATGTCACCTGACGTCCAGTTACACTAATGCATTTATTTCTCTGAAATATGGAAACTCCTAGTTTCCTTTGACTGAAACACACATGCTTTAATTTCTGACTCCTTTATTATAGATTAGCTTTTTCAGTTTGTGCTGTAGCATCTTTGTGGGTAGGTAGTGTGAGGATGTGGCTTTAGATTTCCATCTGTAGTGCTAATGGAGGGCTGGTCAGTGGGTTTCTGGGCTAACAGTGTCCTGGTGCTTTTGTTCGTACTCAATTTTCTTTTAACCTTTGTAAAGTGAGGTTTGAAAGCTAGTGACGCTGGGTTTTGAGAATTGAGAATTGGAGGTGATACAGATTGCTTTAGCATGTACTTACTGTCTTTAACTGCCTATTTGTGCCGTTTCTCCCTTGTGTCTTAGACAGCTGGTGGTCATCAGTGCAAAAGGAAAATGCACAATTGCTGTCTATTTTGTGTAAATGTAGATATAATGACTTTTCATTGCTCAACATTGCGTATCTGTCTATCTTTCACTTTATCAGCAAGCGTGGGAAAACTTGCAGGAAATGGTTTGGTAGCTATGCAGCACAGCTTGTCCTGTACCCTATTAACCCATACATAACCCCTCTAGTCCATGCAGTCTTCTTTCTATAATCCTTTTTTCCCTCTTCCACCACAGATAGATAGATAGATATTTAGTTGTAGAGAGAGATCATTCTGAAACCCTCATGAAACTCTATCTCTATCTGTCCCTCTCTTTCCTGTATTCTTATACTTTCTTTGCTAAGAAGACTGAGAACGACTGAGTGTAAAACTAACCAATACAGAAGGAAAGGTTGAAAATGTCTGGATGACTGCTTTTTGTTAAAGAAAACATTAAATCAGAAAAAAATAGACTTTGAAAAGCGTTAGGACAAGAAGCTGGATCAGTCAGACAGGTGGGTTAAGTGAAATGAAGTGTCTGAATTATTACAGACCTGAACAATGTGTTTTCATGCCAGATCAAAAAGTAAACAAGCTGTGATTTAAGAAAAATGATGCTGTTCTAACCTTGGCCTTTACCTTTGCAGCATTTGGCAGACATCTTTATCCGATTTCTCGTTTATACAACTGACTAATGGTGGTAATGCAGGGAATCGAACCCTAATCCTCCACTATACTACCACTTCCCCTGCCGTGCTTTAATGTTCATTTTCTTAATTTGAAATGTTCGTGGCGAGATGAAACTCTACGAAAATTGTTTTTGTAAACCAGTGCTTCGATTAGCTAAGGAAGATTCCGCATGGAAAAATCGTTTCATTACAATGTGTTATTTATAAGCTGTTTTTTGAAAAGTTTTATTCATTTTGCCACACAATAGTTACTGAAGCTGTCAACAGTTTATTGTGGGCAATAAACAATAAATATTCCCAGTTGTATTAAAGTTATGGTTGATGAGTTCACTCCTATTCTTTCATTCACTTTGTCATCCTGTTCATATTAAAACTTGTAGATTTGTATTTGTAGTGAAAACTGCCAAATTATTCTTTCATGTTTGCTACCACACATAGCTGAACATCCACACCATAACTTAAATAAGCAATTTAGAATCACTAATCACACAAGTGTGGGGAGAACATTCAATCTCTGCACAGAAAGACCCCTTTGCCCGGTATATATATATAGATGCTGCCTGGGCATATATAGTTGCCCGGTATATATATAGATGCTGCCTGGGCATATATAGTTGCCCGGTATATATATATAGTTGTGGCAGAAGCACAATGGATCTACCGATCGATCGATAAATCTATTATCAAAAACCTATAATGGATGGACCACGACAGCCAACTATCACGTCAGGTTTTACACCTGAAATAAGGAAATGGAGGTTTCCTGTAAACCCTCTAGCTTATTCCTCTATAGATCACAGAAACTAAGAGGATAATTGCTAACACATAGTTCTCTCGGCTAAACCTAAGAGAAAACCCTGAACTGTGTGAACTGCCATTTACACACACACACACACAAATCCTGAACAAGATTGTGTGAATAGTGAATTATTGTTCAGTACTTGCACTAGACTATTGGAATGAGTTAGAGATTGAGCAGATAATTGATATTTAATGTTATGTGAAGTATTCCTGAACTCGCTGTCTGAAACCCGAGCGACACATACAGGAAGTGTGTTTTTTGGATTGATAATGTACGCGTTTCCTCTCTGTTCTGTCTCATTCAGACCAGACAGAACATGTGGACTTTCATTCTTGAGGTTGAATTCCCTTTTTTAGAAGAAATGCTGTAGGTTGTTTTATTGGGGTCATGAACTACCTCAGTTTTTTTTTTTTACAGTTTTGTTCTCTGATCTTCACATATTAGGTTAAGATTTCTTTACATAAAAACACTCATTTAGAGGTCTAGAAAGCAATTTTCTGTCCCGTTCGTGAGGAAAGGTTATGCTAATTACAATTTGACACAATTTGCGCAACCCTTTTTTTTAAAGGCATCTTGTCATTTACCAAGCTAATATACAGGAGCGACTAAATAGGCAGTGATTTTAAAGCAGGTGTATTATCTTCTGCATAAGTGGTGCTTATCCACACTATGACATCATAGATTACATCTTTTTACTATATCGTGCAGCCCTACTGTTTACGATGCTGCCTGGGCAGCGAGTTGCCATGTTTCCCGCCATTTAAACCAAGGAATGGGGGAATATCAAACATTTTTCACTAAAAATATCCATATGATCGATACAGTCTATAATAGATGTTTAGTTTGAATAAGCATGTGAAAGAGAGGTGTGTGTGTGTGTGTGAGGGAGGAGGGGATTCAATTATATTTATATAGAGCGAGTGAGAGAGAGAGCGAATAAAAAAGATAAGAACTGGAGGAAAAATAAAGTACACAAACAGCATTTTTCCAGTCCATTCCATCTTTCTACTTCCCCCTGTAATTATGTCATTATTTTGCCTGATTAGCTGCACACTTCTCATCATCCCTCACTACCCCTTAAGAGCAAAATCGGCTTCAATTCCTCTCATTCTTTGTGTTCTCCCCTCTTTTCTTGCTTATTCCACTTTTGCTAACTTTTCCTTTTTTCTGTCCTATCTGTCACTTACTTATTCACAGGCACTTTTTCACTACAGTGAATAAAAGAGAGAGGAAGTGTGATGGGGGCCAGTTCTTCGCTCTCAGGAGTACACACACACAAATATATATCTACAATGTGTGTGTGTGTGTGTCTCTCTTTTTCTCTTGCTGACACAGAGACTTTATCTCACAAAGAAACAAAATGAAGGCAGAAACACACTTTATACTAGATGTTTAATGTTTAAGATTGTTTGATTGTAAAGTTAATATAGTATATAATAATATGTAGTGAAAAGCATTAACGTTTCTCTCCTATTTTTCATTTCATTTTACTTATTTCTGATCGGTTTTCTTTCAGCATGTGATGGATTTGGCCAAAACGCTTCAGGAACGATTTCGTATTGGAAAGCATGAGTTCTGAATTGTCGCTTTAAATATGCAAATATTATGAAAATGGAATAAGTGGTGGAACTGTGATCTAGCTTTGTTTGTAACAGTGGTTTAGGATTTGTTTCAATTCAAAAGGCTGTTACAAAAGGTCACAGAAGGGATTCAGGCTTTAGGAAGGTGGTAGTCACATTTGTCATTCGCCAGGATCCCGCTAGCATTACACAACAGTGTAGAACAAACAAGAACACTTTGTTTTGGATCAGATGTTCCTGCGAAGGCCACTAGCCCCACACATGGATCTTTTGTTTTCTCTGTTGTGGCTTCTTGTTTTGAAGGTTGGGGTTTCCCAGACTCGCGTTTCAACCGACTCTCGTCAGTCCTGTTTCCACTCCTCTGCTCTCTCCCTGCTACTAACCAGCACTCGGCAAACGAGTTTGACTTCCAAAGTGAGCGAACATGTAGAAACAAAGACAGTTTTACAACAGTGACCCATTTTTGTACTTAAAGGAGGAGTAGGACATGCTATCTGTAGTCTAAAAGAGTTCGTCCCACACTCACCGGCAAAATATCCATTATAGAAATCATATATATAATGAGGATTAAACCCTGTTAATGTTCCACTTCTTTCCGAACTCTTTGAATTGTCCTGCACAACTATTACAAATGTAGCAAAAGCTGAGCTTAGAATGTGAATTGTTTGTGCTAACACCAGGGAAATGCTACATAATACAAACAAAATGGCTGATGTACTGAAATTGTGTTGCATATCCCTTCAAACATAAAGTATGGACACTATTTTCATAATAAAAGTACTAATTTTAGCACTGGTAGTTATATTGTGTTGTGTTTATTTTAATAAGTTGTCTTATTAGTTGAGAGAGAGCGAGGGAGAGAAAGAGCTAAAGAATTTGTGTGTAAAAGAGAGAGAGATGGGGAGATTGAGAGAGCGAGTACGGGTGTGGAAATTTGTTGTGTAGCGACAATATAAGCTTCATGTTAAGTGGACTACACGTGCAGAACATGCGGACACATTTAAACGTGTGCGTACACACACACACACACACACACTCACGACTTCTTAGCCAACAGAAATACACAGGAAAAAATGTGACAAGTCCAGATTTGCACAGGCTAAACCTGGACAATTGTAAGGTTGTTTTGTTTTTAAGGTTGCTCCATACTGCTCAGGCTGACTGACCGAGTGACTGACCGATCGATTGATGACTGCTTCTGTCTATCTTCCAGCAGTAGCAGCAGGACTGAATAACAGTAACAGTTATTTGACATAATTTCTGTCGCTCCAAGCACGCTCCACTAACGTTCTATCAAGAGCTTAACTTGAGTACACAGCCTGTAATGCAGCTGTATCGAGCATGAACAAATTTCTATGTTGCTAATCACTTAAACACCAGTGACACCAGAGTGGTTCCTTTAATACTGTCGATCTATAATAAAATAGTTGCAGTGAAATGTTAATAAGACCCTAATTTTTCTATGGAATGAACATTGAAAAAAATACATACGGTAGCTTAGTGGATGGCACTGCTGGGTTCGACTCTTAGGTAGGGGCTTTACTTCAGGTACTCCAGTTTTATCCAACAATCCAAAAACATCTACATTAGGTTGATTTGTGATTTTACATTTGCCCATGGGAGGGAGTGTGCGTGTGTTCAGGGTGTACCCCTTCTTCCTTTTCCCCTTTCAGCTGGGATTGGCTCCAGCAGGCCCCCTTGACCCTAAATTGAGGAATAAGTGGGTATAGAAGATGAAAAAAAGAATTGCTTCATTATGTTACATTTAATGTTTGCTGTATTAATTTTTTACTGCAAACATTTATTTGTCAAGGTGGTAAAACAATTAACTGCTAAAGCACCAAAACAAGCAATACATTGTCACAATCACTATTATTTATTTGACACTTAATCCTATTTAAATATCATAATTGTGACAAAAGAACACCTAACATGCATCATTTCCTGTTAAACAACAATTTAATCCGTCCTGTATATGCCATATAGTTTATTTAGAAACAGAAAACAGTTAATTTTTGGATTTAACAAAGTGTACTTTCTGGTTAAGGGTTTGAAATGTTTATAGACATAATGGTAAATGTTTGGAAAAAATGGTTGAAGCTGTTGTTGCATGTCGTATCCAGCACACTGTGTATGACAGCTATCTGGGGATGCAGGCAGTTTCACACACTCGAAGGCTTTTCACACTTCAGTCAATGGAAAACCTACTGTATCATCTTGTTTCCTAGGTCACTCGTTCCTACTCATTTTATCCCGGGATTATCAGTTTAGTCCTGTGTGTTCATAACCTCTTGTTTCCCACTTGATGTTCTTATTTACATGTTTGGCAAATAAAATGTGGGAAATCACATCACTGTACAATCGCTAATACACATCAGTCAGGAATAATAGTTTATTTAATGATTTGTTTTAAAGCTCCTGTGACCCAAAAAAACAAAACAACATGCAGAGCTTCTTTGACTCTATAAAGCATCTGACTTGAGGCGCAGTGGGCATTTTAAATCAGAGCAAAACCCAGAGTTAAAGCTGACTTTAAATGTAACCAGGTTTAATTGTGGGATGATAATGTTTCATGCTTTCAAATCATGCTTTAGTTTTATAATGCAAAATTATCCATTAGGCAATTAAGGTCATTATTATTATTCATACATTCATCTTCTTTACCCGCTTATTCCCGAATCCGGGGTCACTGGGGTCTGCTGG
>JAOTQW010000033.1:3898640-3910477 GCA_026260075.1 Sisor rabdophorus | reverse complement strand
TTGATTGATTGATTGATTGATTGATTGATTGATTAGTAAAATAATTATTTGACCTCAACCAAAACAAGACTTGGTGCTTTGTGGCAAAACCCAGGGCCAGACGAGCCAACAAGTTTGGCTGCCAGGTTTGTACAGGAGGTACTTTGTACCCTACTCTTCATAGATTCTCTCCAACTCCTTCAGGTTTTGAGGCTGACGTATGGCAACTTAAACCCTCAGCTCTTTTTACAATTTTTTGTTAAAATTAAGCTGTGGGGTCCAAACCTTAATGTGCTTCTTTTTTCGGCATTTCGCTTTCTTCATGGCACAGTGGCCAATCGGTTATAATGGTCACAGCTCCCTTCAGATTAATAACAATATTCTCCCGTGTGCTTCTGGGCTGATTCCTTACAATTCTCATGATTATTACAACTGAGACCTTGCATAAAGCCCCAGACTGATGGAGATGGAAAGCAATTGAAAAATTGCTATTTTGTGTTCATTCTATTCACAAATAATCACACCAACTGTGACGGTCTCTCCAATTCCAGCCTTGTGTAGGTCTACACTCTTATCCCTGACTCTTGTGGTCTTTCACTCTATCGCTTTCTTGCTCTTTTTCTATCTCTAACTCTCTTGTATCTTTTAATCTAATCTCTCTTTTTCTCTCCTCTCTCTCGCTCCCTCTGTTTTTTTCAGGGAAGTAAATGAGATAAATAAAAAACATATCCAGGACTCTGTAAACTCGCTACGCAAGGTAAGTGTTCTACAGAGTTTAAATCTCGTGTCCTGCCAAAGTGGTAGCACTTTTCTCTCCTCCCATGTTACCCTACTGTCACAGATACAAATGTATTACATATAGGTGATGGTGATAGAGACTATTTGTATCAGTTTTTTTGTATCAGATATTGCACTCAACATTAATGTTAACTGCAGTGAACTAAAAAAAAACACTTGTTTTGGTGGTTAAAAAGGAGTCTGAATGTGTTGATTTATACTTGACTAGCTGTAAATGTTTTTGCATATATTCTTACCACTGTCTCATTTTGGGTTTTTTTCTTTTGATAGTTGGATGAAACTCAGGAAAAACGCCAGGAGAAGCTAAAGAACCAGCAAAGTGGAATCCTACAGAAAATAGATGACGAGCAGCCACTGGTCTGCCAATTTTCTGCTATTTCCATACACACACTCATCACGCTGTTCTTCTTCTTTTGCTTCTATCCCTCATGCTGACTGTATTTCTCACTGCAGCAACGGCTGTATCTGGAGCGCGACTGTAATGCCGAACTGGAGAGCTTACCCGAGGAGATCTGTCGCTACCTGCAGGGTGAGCTAGAGAGCAAAGGCCTGCGCAGTGACGCCCTGTTTAGCCATGACAGAGCTGGCTCAGGCCCACCCTCCAACTGCAGCACTCCTTCTTTCAGCTCACCCAACCTCAATTCGAGCATGGAAAACAGCATAGCCTCGCTGGGTAACTCTTCGTCTTCCAGCACCATCACGTCTGAATCGGAGAACACGACCATCTAAATGATAACTTTATCACCTTCTCATTCTCCCATTCTTCTCATTGGATAACAGTGATAGAAGTAGTGTTGTTTAATTGCTTTTAAAAGATTTTAGTACAGTTATTTTTTTTTTTTAATTTCCCTTTTTTAATGTCTTCATTTTCCTTGTTCTCTTTGGACTGTTCTTGCTTTAACCAGCAGGTATATTTATATCAGCCATGTCTGTTTTGAATGGAGGGAACATTTTTTTTTTTACATTTTATTTATTTTATTATATGACATTTTTTTAAGTGGCAGAAGCTTTTTCTGCAGTACTCTGCATTGTCCAGTAGGTGTCAATGTGGCTTTAATGGTGTAAAGAGGGTTTAGTAACTGGGTGTTAGGAAGGCCAGGTATATTCTGAATGGTACTTGTTTACATAATGCACAGATAGGCGTAGAATTTTCCCTACTGGACTCTAAAGTTAATTCCCATGGATAATTTTTGCAACCTTTAATCGATATTCTAGGTGGAGCAGGTCAATTATAGATATGATCTGTATTGTCCCACCCTCACCCCCTCTCCTGCCCCCCTATTGCTCTATCATCCTAATTTCTTTCTTTATTATTTAATTGATAAGTGTTTCCACTTTCTCTCTGCTCTGAGTGTGTTATGTGGCTTAATCTAAAGCCTGTTTTTATTCTGTGTGTAAATAATGTGCCAAGAAGATACACTGCACTTCCGAAACCACTGCTCTTCTGACCTTGTTGGGAACTGTTTACACCCTGGATGGGTTAAATCCTGTCACTGGGTGTATTAGTGTGTGTTATCAGGTAGAGTAAGAATAATCACCAGGCTCTTAAACACACACAAATGTCGGAAATTTCTGTGTATATACTTGTATAGACAGGTTAAATTTTAGCTTGGTTCTCTTTAGATGTTTCATTTTAACCTTATCTCTATTGTGGTTTCTGTATGCCACCAATTAAAAAGAGCATCCACATGTTTTTTAACATGTTTATGAACAGGGGCTCTGGATTAAGCAGATGACTTATGAATTGCACTTTTGGTTGGAGTGGATCGGGCTGTTAATAGTAAATGGAATAAATAAATAAAATAAACCTGTAGCTTGTAGATTCTCAAACGTAGGAAGACGAAATGTATAGGCTTTAATGCAACCTGTTTTTTGATTCAACAGAGTTCATCAGTGCAACATGGGAACTGAAATTAGCCTGAGTATTATGGATTAGTACTGAATCATATTCAGCGGCTTCAACTCACTTATTTTTCATGCTCTGCTCGGTTTTATATTACATTTGGCTTTCCAGGAAGTTGCTAGGTAACTTGAAGTATGCTAGTGTCTAAAAAAATGTATGTCTTACAATATTTTTTCTCATACTGGTTTGAGTTTGTACCATATTTTTGTTAGATTACAGTTCATTCAGTTAAGCCTTCGTTTCGAATCACTTTAATTCTCCGTCCAACATCCGTCCAACTGAACCTCATGTCATTAGTGTTTTCTGTTTGTTAGTATAGACCGTGGCTGTGTCCTGACTCAAGCAAACGCTCAAGGCTGACACGTTCCCTGTACCAAGGCAAACCCATGCTGCTGTATTGCATTTTCATCTTAATCTAATCAGATCCTGCCACACAGTGAGACCCTGAGTGAACTGATCGGGATGGCAAGTCAAAACAGTGCAGGCGTTAAACTGAGACACAAAGGAAAAACTTCATAATTTTTCTCAGTTTCTACATTTTGAAAAAATTAGTAAGGTGCACAATGCGAGTGTGTGTGTGAGAGAGAGTGAGAGAAAGAGCTTTTATGATATAACTGTAAAGTGTTTAATGAGTTAAAAGTCTGAGCAGAAGCAATGATGCTCGGTGTAAAGTGCTGTCTACAGATGTACATTTAAATATCTAAACCCTTTGATTTGTGTATATGAAACTATCAGTGATTGACGGTATCTGGATCATATAAATCAGTCCCATGTAATGTTGTGTGTTTTGTACTACTGAATAGAGTTGGAGTTAAGACTAATGTCAGCTGTGTGTGTCTCAAATGTGTTTGCCAGTGTGATCAAAACATCACAAGATGTTAAAGATGTTGGACATCTACAGGTTTGTCCTAGTGTCTTTTCACCAAGACGCACGGACACACACACACACACTGGTTATTTTCTCAACCACTTAAACTGCTATCTGCTGCCTTTCTGTCTAAGCGAAGGAACAAACATTATTATTGTTATATTACACATTTGATCTTAAGTAGGTTGTGGCCTGAGCTTGTGGCCAGCAGAGGGGCACTGCTAGCAATTTGGGGCTCTATGAAATATGAGACCAGGTCTCCCATCACTCCCATTTTGCACTGTTACCACTTATAAAACAGATCTGGTGGCCCCAAAAAAGCATGGGCCATTAGAATTGTCCCAAACACCCAAGTCCCCACCCCCAGGCAGCACCCCGGCCCGGCTGACATTTATCCTCTAGGCTAGGTACTCTCTTTACCGGATTTCATTTAGCCAGTGACATTAACGGCAGGCACATTTTTAGGAGTGAGGACCTTGGACATTCTATGACATTTTTTATCGTATGTTGCTTTTTTAAAAATCAATCATACTTCTATTTCCATATTAACCCATGTCCTCATTGGTGCACTTTTTTCCCTTGAATTTACACCTTTTATGTATAAAAACCAGATAACAAGCAGATGTTTATATCGTCTTTTAGTTCCAGGTACAGTAGTCGGTACAGCGTGCAGTTTCAAGTGGCATTCCGTTTTTGTTTGGTGAACAAGAAATTAATGCCAAAGCACAGTTAGCTTGTTTGTTGAATATAAACACTTTGCTAAGGGCTATTTTGATTTGTCAAGTCGTAGCTTTAACCAAGTAATTGTGGTATTTGTCTTTTTAAAATTTCCATTATTTTTCCTTTCTTCCTTTGTCTTACTGAAACACTGTATTGTAGAGAATTTACTGCTCTGCCTTGTGAAAGAAAAAATCTCGGATGTAATTTTTTGTCTTGTTAAAGGATACATCTAACTGTACATTCAATAAATACCAAATTTTGACAAAATATTTTGCGCTCACTGCGTGCGTGTCCTAATTGCACAATATAAAATTGCTGTTATTGTCACTAATAAGTATACATCATTCTAGTGCTGAGAAACGGTGAGATGAAGGTAAGTTAATAAATAAATGTGTTAAACTAGGCTATATGTTTAGCTGGTTAATTTATCTAGTTGTCCGTGCAAAATTTCCCTCTTCAATCTCTCTCTCTCATGTATAGATCCTGCACTGGCTCCTATGTGACTCCAGGACATCCTCATACTTTCATAACATAGATGTTATGAGTGGCAGCTTTACCCGAGGCCTTTGGGACATAAATTGCCTAGAGATGTGAGCAGTATTTATATGAACCACTAGGGAGGTTTGCATCTGTTCTATAAGCTAGCGTGCCGGACCCTTCAGTGGACTTGTGGGTAGCTAAGCTTGCATGCATATCTTAGGCTTGAGCAGACGTCAAAGCAGGGACTGAGGGCCATGTACAGGCCATGTAGCTGTCTGAAGGGCATGTACCTGTCTGAAGTTTGACAATGAACATCTGAGTAATTCAGAGGAGAACTGAGTAAATGTGTTGTGATCAGATAAGCCCGAAATTATAGCTCTTAGGCATCGACTCAAATTAGAGTGTTGGGAGGGGCCCAAAATTGCTAGCTTAGTAACACACGATCTACTTTTCACCAGTCCACTGATCTTAACCAATGGGATTATATTTAATTCCTCCCCAGTTTAATACGTTGTTGCATTTTTACAGAAGAACCCTGAGGTAAGTGACTGTTAAAAACCTCGGGTTGTGTGCACAGGCGGTGCAGAGCCCAAATCTATTCCAGTCTGTATAAAAGCTTAGTCTTATTGATTAATGTTAATCCAGCTGTGTTTATTGATTCCACACTCCATTAAAGCTGTCTGAATAATTTCAGCTGAAATATTTCTGCCTCTCTATTTTTCTTTTCTTCGTTCGATCTTCAGCCAGTTTGTTATTCTGTATTTGATATTTATTTTCCACACTAAAGATTTTATACTAACTCTTTTATATTTGAAGCACAGAGCTCTCCTTCCAGAGGGACCGATGCTGTCTGTTTATCTTTTTTCCTCATTTTATTTTATTTCTAGTGAAGAGATAGATGACAGAATGACAGGAGGAGAACCTCTGTGTAGGTACAAACATGTTCTTTCTTTTTGTCTCACTCTCTGGAGTCTCTCTCTCTCCTACTGGTGTCTCTGTTTCTCTCTCTGGAATCTCTATCTCTCTGCTGTCTCTTTCTTTGAAGTCTCTCTCGCTCAAATCTTTATCTCTCTGGAATCGCTTTTGCTCTCTGATGTCTCATATCGCTGGAGTCTCTCTTTGGTGTCTCTTACTCTGGTTTTTCTCTCTCTCTCTTTCTCTGGAGACCTCTGCCCTCTCTGGAATCTCTCTCTAGTGTCTATCTTTTTTTGAAATCTCTATCTCTGGTGTCTCTCTTTTTCTTTGGAGTCTTTCTCTCTGGAGTCTATATCTCTCTGGAATCTCTTTCTTTCTGATGTCTTGCTTTTCTCTGATGTTTTGCTTTCTCTTTAGTCTCTCTCTCTGGTCTCTTTTTCTTTGGGGTCTCTCTCTTGGTCTGGAGTCTTAATCTCTTGTTCTGTTCTCTCTCTCTCTCTCTCTTTCTGTCTCTCTCTATGAAGTCTCTCTTTCCTTTTTTTTCCCTGTAGTCTCTGACAAAATCAGAAGAAGATTCTCTCTGCTTAGAGAAGCGAGAACTGAAAGAATTTTCCAGCATTTGTGCATCTGGAAATCTGTGTGACTTTCTGTTCTGCTTCTCAGCATTGAGTTCAGCATTGAGTTCTTGCTGTGGTCATCACTAGATATACTACAGATGTGTTAGACAGACACTAAAGCTGTTAAAACACAGGTGCGTTTCTACAAAAGCACATCCACAAAGTGACAGGACCAATGACATTTAATTCTGATTTCCGCCTGGGGTCTTTGTAAACAACTTTAATTATTCACTTAGGTTTAAAAAAATATCTTAAAAGCCCATTGGAGGACAATTTATGAGAACAAGGTTAAAGATGATGAAACTTGCAAATGCTGTGCGCACACAATGTCTCCGAGTGACCTACACTCATGCCGACACACACACTGGATCCAGCACAACGCTACATTTTACCTCAGGAACGGATGAAGCAGAATGCAGCTGGAATCTGAAATTGAAGTTAGAGAAGCACATGGTGATTTTTCTAGTTAATAATAATTAACACACACACACACAACCCTAATACACCCAACGACTTCCGACTCATTAATAAAAGAACATAAAGAAAGAATCTACAGTAAAAGATTATACACAGTTTCATTCATTTATTCATTCATCTTCTACACCCACTTATTTATGAACTCGGGGATCTTACATGCACACACACTCACTCCTATGGGCAATTTAATAATACCAATCAACCTAATGCACATGATTTTGGATTGTGGAAGGAAACTGGAGTACCCGGAGAAAACCAACACAAGAGCAGGGAGAACATGCAAACTCCTCACCGAAAGACCCCAACACAGATTTTTGCAAATTATTCTTGATCATACCCTTCACTGTAAAGTTACTACAGCTTAATCACTAAATACATAGTGTGTGTGTGTGTGTGTGTGTGTGTGTGTGTATATTTGTACTTAAGTAAGTGTATCCATGCACAAAGACAGTGACAGTGAGTGCTGAAAAATGTGTATATGTGTCAAATGTGTGTCAAAATATTATCTGCACTCTGACATGTCTCTTATGAGTGTGTGTGTGTGTAAGTGTGTGTGTCAGAAGAACCAATTTTTGTGATTTTTTTGTGAAAATTGGTAAAAGACCAGCAAACATAGAAACATTATAATTCTGTGTGTAACTGATTTACAGCTACATACAGTCTCATCAGCCCAATCACTGAATATCACATCACCACAATGAAGAATAAATCACAACCATCATGTCTCTCTCTCTCTAGCTCTCTTTCCCTCTCCATTTTACTTTATTTCTCTCTCTCTCTCTTACTTTATTTCTCTCTCTCTCTCTTTATTTTTTATCTCTCTCATTCTTTCTCTTTTGCTCTCTCTCTTCCTCTGTCTCTCTCTCTTATTCTTTTTCTTTCTTCAAACAGCTATAAAGCAGCATAGTCACCGTATAGGGTGCTTAACACTAATACACACACAATGACAATGACTCTAAGTTGGTTTCCTAGCAACAGGAATAGCTAAAAATACCCTACGCACACATTCTATCACTCAGAACAATGAATCAGGCATCAGTAGCTACTGAGAATAGCTAAAGGGCTGCACAAGTACTAAAGTACTAATTTTTTCTGTCTCTGAGCACAGAAATGCACAAGACCGAGAAAAGAGAAGGAGGAGGAGGAGAGGAAAAGCAGGAAGTAGTCATATCTTTGTTTCCACTCAATAATAATAATAATAATAATAATAATAATAATAATAGTCACAGACACTTTATCTTCACAGCACAGATTAAAGTTAGCTGTAACAATACTGCGCGTGACCACAGAGAAACAGTGACGACTGGTAATGTACAGTACCACCGGACTTCCACATTTAAAAAATAAGTCAGCAATAAAAATTATAATATAATAGTATTTTAAGAAACATAAAAGTCCTGTAAACGCACAAGCCCAGACAAAACGTGTGTACATGCACTAAACACATGACAAAATCACTTCCTGTTTCTGTTCAGTATTTCCATAGTAACACTTCCCTTCTTGGGATGGTGGCCATGTTGTATATAGCACCTCCTGCTGGCCATGTAGATCAGCACAGCGTAGCCCAGCTCCTTTACAGTATATTTGGGATACAGCTAGGAGCTTTTTGTGTCCTTAAGAATTGTCCACTAGAAAGTCTTGTAAGTGTAAAAAAAACAGCTTTGTTGATCTTTCAACGCACTTTCTGTTCTGTCCAGACAGAGGATCTTCTAATTTCTGCTTCTTTACTCAACTTTCTTTTCTGTATACAAGTGACATAAATCTGTTTAGTCAGTGAGACTTTGTCCTGGTCTGGCTTAATTATGAAAGTACTATAGTGACAACCACACAATAATAATACTGACACTTGACGCCATTTAAAAAGTGTAGAAAAACATAATCAGATGTCCTTCTACTGTATCTGACACAGGAACCTTGATTTGGCTCAAACAAGACAGCGGGACAATAAAAGGCTAATCGGTTTATGGAATTCATTTCCTGACCTTTTGCAGAATAAGGCATACGAAACAAAGGGATCCACAGCAAGGTACATACTTTATCAGAGGGCGGAGAGGATTTAAAAACAGGCAAATTGTTGTGGAACAGGACACTCACAGTTCATTTAAATACTAAAACTTTACCACAGCTGCTTATCTAGTGTAAGAAGTAAATTGAAAGTGTTTTACTGCCGTCTCAGAACCCAGGGATGTGGCAGTAAGCTTCCAGTGAGGCCAGTAGTATGTAAATAAGCCAAAGACCGATAAAAAGCAAAGAAGTGACCAGTTTGCAAGTCCGTGGGCCACCCAGTTCTCCTCCTGCCACCGAGAGCCTCCGGCGATACAGCAGAACGCTCACACACACCACGCACAGCGCAGTGAAGAGTGTGACGGAGAAAGCCAGAGAACCTGGGTCCACATAGAAGACTTTGCCCTTACTGCGCCAGTACACAGCAGCGATGGTCCACGCCACACCGATGCCTAGAAACACGTTTACCGCGTTACTGCCCGTCACATTCCCAATAGAAGCGTCAGCATACTGATCCTGAATGGCAGCTACCTTACTGGCAAAGGTGTCTGGGAAGGAGAGGAAGAGTAGAAATTATGTACAACGTACGTAAATTTTACTTGTTTTATAGAATATAATATAATATAATATAATGTAATATAATGACTAAAAACTCATATATAAATAAATGTCTAATATATATTGACATTAATGATGTATTTGATTCTTTATCATGATTCATTTATAGACCTGGAACTGAGGTGCCCAGTGCTACAAACACCACAGCGGTGACAGAGTCCTTCAGGCCAATGGTGCAGCCGAAATGGGAGGCCAGGTCGCCCGTCACTGCAGTTAAAACGCCAATTAAAATAATAGATACAATGAAACATGCCCAGCCATTCCAGTATTCGGTGGGTGGCACAAAGGCGAACAGAACTTTCCAGAAGACCGTAAGGAAGTGCATGATGTAGTCGAAACAGGAAGGAAGGCGCTCTTCGCCACTCTCTTCCTCGTCATCATCACCTAAAGGGCAAAAGGGGAAAGTTTAAACTATAAAAGGAAGATGATGAATATTTCATGATGCATGATACAGCCGAGAAAGGGCAGTACAGAATAAATATGGATCTGCTGCTCAAGTCATCCATCACGTCACACGGGAATAATGTAGAGGTCAGACTGGATTAACCTTATGTGTGTAGTCATTAGATTCTTTAAACTATCCATATCAACAGCACAAAATTAGGCCAAGGATATTTTCATACTTTTAAGGAGGCCATCGGATGCCCATTTTTCTATAAATTGATATGATAGTTTAGGCTATAGTATACTTTGGCTAAAATATACTTTGTTTAAAACTCATGATTGCTAGTGTACAAAGAATATCATTTCACCTTTATCACAGCAACATGTGTCAGTGCATGTGGCTCCAAATGCTAATGTGCTCTGTTCACCTCGCCCCGTTGTTCTGTGAAGCGTTTTCACTGCTCCAAAACGATTGAAAATCATTTTGAATTGACTTATGGATCATTAATATACGCAGTTATAAATCAGTGTTTTCATGTTAGATTTACTGACAATGTACATAACTGCGATGGACTGGCAATCTGTCCAGGGTGTACCCCATGCCTTTCGCCCTATGTGTGCTGGGATAGGCTCCAGCACACCCCCGTGACTCCAGGTTTGGGAATAAGTGGGTATAGAAGATGAATAAATGGATGAATGTACATGGTTTGTAGTTTGAGCCCTTCTTAATGACATATCGAGAAGTTTGTACACAGAAAAAATTGTTACATTTTAAAAAACATCACTGTGTATTTACACTTTAGCTGCATTCAACGTAAAAGTAACTGTAGCACATTTTGAGAAAAGGTGCTTGGAAAGATCTATGCAACATTCTGTTCCAGCCTTTGAAACAATGGAGGACATGTTACATCTCACTCAGGATAGTCCCATGCTAAAACAACAGCGTCTGCGACATCTTTAAGACTGGAACTTATTTTCCAGTGGAAAAAAACATGGAAGGATCCCTATTTAAGAGTAATTGTGGTGTACACACACCACCATCACACGTTTCAGTTCGAATTACATGTTGCATCCACTGGACCCTTTAAGATCAGCGCTCAAATCCATTGTCTGGCTGTAAGTGACAAGTGTTACAAATGTTTTACCTGCGCTCACGGTAACCGCGCTGACAAACTGCTCCCTCCAGCTGCTGCTTCCAACTACCAGAGCCAGATTGGTCTTTTTAATGAGCTTATCCACTGTGCTCTACACACACACACACACACACACACACAAACCAGGTTGTTTTAATTTAACAACATGACATGTATTTTTGACAGGACAGGACAATTATAAAAAATAATAGAATGTTTGGTTTTATAAAATAAATAGTGGTTTTACAATCAATTTTGAATTTAAATGTGACGTGAGAATATTTTGCATATTGTATCACTTTTCCCCCTTTTTTGTATTCATGATAACGTATTTTGTTATGTTCCTACCTCTACTGTATTATAGAGCAACTGATGCAAATGTTGCAAATTAACTTAATCACAGTAACATTGTAACATTTTCGATATAACATATTGTCTATAACATCACAACACATACCAGCACCAAAATATATTTATGGTGACTTACTCTCTTGTTAACCTAACATGCATGTTAAGCCTGTGGGAGGAAACTGGAGAACCTGGAGTAAACCCACGCAAGCACAGGGAGATCATGCAAAAGCCACACAGAAAGGCCCCTGGCTGGGAATTAAACCCAGAACCTTCTTGCTGTGAGGTGACAGTGCAAATCACTAAGTCACCGTCCTTGCACAATATCTACCATCCATCCATCCATCTTCTATACCAGCTTATTCCCAAACTCGGGGTCACAGAGCTCTGCTGCAGCCTATCCCAGCGCACATTGGGCGAAAGGCAGGGGGTACACACTGGACAGGTCGCCAGTCCATTACAGAGCCACACACACACACACACAACCAAACACACTCACACTCACTCCTATAGGCAATTTTAGAGTCACCAATTAACTTAATGCACATGTTTTGAACTGTGGGAGGAAACCGGAGTACCCGGAGGAAACCCAC
>JAOTQW010000033.1:3872239-3886087 GCA_026260075.1 Sisor rabdophorus | reverse complement strand
TGTGTGTGGCCCTGTGATAGACTGGTGATCTGTCCAGGGTATACCCCATGCCTCTCGCCCTATGTGCGCTGGGATAGGCTCCGGCAGACCCCCGTGACACTGGAAAATTCGGGAATAAGCGAGTATAGAAGATAAATGAATGAATGAAAAAAGTCAAATGGAAAAAGACCAAATAACCAAAAGAAAACACACAAAATAACCAATGTTAGCCAAAATCAAACAAGTAAGAACCAAATTTAGAAAGCCAGTAAAGCTGACAGGTTCTGGATTTAGCTTAGTAGGACAGCATCATCCTGAAGACTAACGACCAGAGTAATTTTTTTGTAGCAGTTGTGCACAATTCTGCTGAAGTACCAAAATCCCTGTAGAACTTACTGTGCACAGACCTTTCCCGTCTGTCGAAGGGATGAAAAGGGACCTGCTAGGAGCAGCCTTCACTTCCATGACAGCTTTTCAAACCTTTCAAACCTACTCTTCTTCCCGCTCACCCGCTGCTTTGAGACTTGGTGGCACTTACCTGATTGTGTCATTTGCACACAGGTGGCAGCATCAAGCTGAGTTCATTGACACTTTCAAAAGAGTTACATGTTTTACTTGCCTTACGATTCTAATTCCCGGGAAATGGCGCTCACTATCTGTTTTTATCTGTTCACTATCTGAGTCCTAAGTTACAGTGCTAACAGTTTCTGGGTTACCATTAGGCTAGAATAAGAGACATAAACATTCATCCATTCCGCTTATTCCCTGGCTTTCCTAAAACAGATATTCATTAATTCATTCATGTTTTTTACCCGCTTATTCCCGAATCCGGGGTGGGAGGAAACCGGAGTACCCGGAGGAAACCCACAAAAGCGCAGGAAGAACATGCAAACTCCGCACAGAAAGCCCGGGATTCGAACCCAGGACATTTTTGTTAAAACTGATCTTAATAGTGAAATATCAAAAAAGAAGATATTTAATATTAATATATCAATTATAATGCAAAATATTTTTTACAATGGAGCAGCCATCCAGCATTTATTGTTTGCCCTCTGCTAAATATTTATTTGTTTATTAATCTTCTAAAACTGCTTATTCTATAACTCAGGGTCACAAGGGTCTGCTGGAGCCTATCCCAGTGCCTATAGCGCAAGAGGCAGGGGTACACAGTGAACAGGTTGCCAGTCCATCGCAGGGCAACACATACACAAACAACCGCACACACTCACACTTATACCCACACTTACACTCACATTCACTCCTATGGGCAATTTAGAATTACCAATCAACCTAATCCACATGTTTTTGGACTGTGGGAGGAAACAGGAGAACTTGGAATAAAACTACGCAAGTGCAGGGAGAAAAAAGACCCCTTGCCTGGGAATGATCCCGGGACCTTGCTGTGAGGAAACCATGCTAACCACTATGCCACTGCACCACCCAAGACATAAACATTATTGATCCTATTAAAACCCCTAAGCTTTATGGTCCATTGAACCTATTGTAAATATTTGTGTACAATCATTTATTTATTAGAACAATGGTTTTATATCAACCAATTCACTAAAGATGTTAAGGGATCAAGGCATGTTGGTCCAACAGAGGCTAGATGGTAGTCCTGCGATCGAAACTTACAAACTGTCAATTATAGTAAAACCATAACTAAAGGTGAGTATGTTATTGGTTGAAGCATTGGTTGCTCCTAAATCAGCTAGCTCAACCTTCAACACTTAGCTAGCTCTGCAAACATTATTGTAAAAGGCCCTTCCCATTCCTCTTCTAGACAATAAACAATGATTTCTTTTACACTCTGCTGCCTGTCAGCACTCAGCTGAACTAATCGAAACCTTCATACCGCATGTCCATCACTGAGCAGCTGCACTTCATAACAGTATCTATTGGACATATTGGATTTTTACTCTTATTGCTGCTATCGTAGTCCATCCTCTACAGACAGCACCACTTTTTCCACTCAACATTGTTTCACTTTGATTTTTCTTGTTAGCTTCAACTGTCTTCTATATTTCTTGTCTGGTTTGCATTTAATGTAGTCCTGAGAACTATATAGTATGTCTAAGAAACTCGACTCAACTTATAAAGTTTAATAAAGTTTAAAGAGCTCAGCTCCACAGGCTCACATAACCAGACATTTACACTGACGGCTGAAGGTCTAGCCAAAAATTACCCAACAGGGTGTCTGACTGACAGCAACCAATTAAACTTTGTTCTTTTTAGCATCACTTTTAAGGCATAAGAAAAGGTGTTATTAATGCAAATTATTGAGTCTTTACGGTGAACTTTATGACAAACGTCACAGAGACATGACGCTTACGTCTTCCAGAAATGTTGTACAATCTAACCAATTAGATTAATTAAAACCTCTGCAGCATTTTGAATTTTCTGGGTTGTAAGCAATAGACATTTAGCCAACGCTTTGTAGGCATGACGTTTAAGGCTGTGCTCCAGATATGCTGCAGTTCAGCAATCTGATAACTTCATTAGCTGTCCTGGCAGGTTTATAGAATGATAAATAGGAATGTCACCTTCTGTAATCTCTTAAAATCCTTTTTTTTATAGTTTCTTGTTTTTTTTTTTGCATTAAATTGTGATAATTACATAGTGTTCTAGCTCTAGTGCAGAATTTTGAACATCTTAAATCAACAAAAAGGGCGTATTTGACAAACGTGATTAAGTAAAAATGTTTTCCAGGCAGAGTAAACAGGTTCCTTTTGTAAGGTATTGGTTCCTGTTTCTGACTTTTCTCTTCTGTAACACTGAATTGAGTTTTTTAAACAATACCCATTACAAATTAAAAAAAGAGTAAATACAAGGGCATGTATATGTTTAAATGCACAGTGCAAATGCACAGGGGCAGCAAAGCTCCTAAATACAGTACCATAGATCGCTGAGAGCAGTATAGAGCTCGAGGGATCTGCCCAGGACCTGACTCCACTGCTAATTAAAGACAAAGAGAGTAAAACTGAGCGAGAAAGAAAGACTGAGATATAATGAGATATAACCAGATATAATAAGAATAAGATGAAAAGTGTAATTAATTATAACACATTTTACTTGTCTTACAGGACGATACGACTCTTAATCACACACCTCCCTACTTCTGGGGCGCAAACGAAGCAAAAGAATAAGAAACAAAGGAAACGATACTGAGCACTCATACATTTATTCTGAGTGTGTGATCTATTAACAAAGCTTTGCAACATACTTGGTTTCTTCAATGCTCCCATTTAATATTGCTAGTGTACTTGTTGTTCTGACAATGAGTAACCAACACCAACGTTCACTCAAACCTCTGTCAAGCCAGAGAGCAATTTCAAACTTTGTTCACTTCACAATATATCACAACCACATAAAGACATTCTAATAGCTGACTCCAATCACACACTGTCTCTAGGACTGCAGCTATTTGACTGCCTAATCAAATTTCCAATAAATGGACGATAAATCATATTTAACATCAGTCTAAAAAAGTCTGAGCAAGATAAGCTGTGCCACAAAAGAACGATGTGGGTGACTGGGCAAGACTAGGCACATAAAAAATAAATAAATAAAAAAAAAAAAAAAAAAAAAAAAATATATATATATATATATATACAGAGGTTTCCTGAGTTTCTCTTTTAAAATCAGTCATTTATCTTCTATACCTGACTATTCCCAAACTTAGGTTTCACGGGGGTCTGCTGGAGCCTATTTCACTGCATATAGAAAGGCAAGGGGTACACCCTTGACAGGTCACCAGTCCATCGCAGGGCCATACACACACACAACCAATCACACTCACTCCTATAGGTCATTTAGAATCACCAATCACCTAATGCACATGTTTTTGGACTGTGGGAGGAAACCAGAGTACTCGAAGGAAAGCCACAGGGAGAAACTCCGTACAGAAAGACCCTATGCCTGGGATTCAAACCCAGAACCTTCTTGTTGTAGGACGACCATACTAACCACTATGCCACCGCACCACCTGCTTTTAGGATCAGGTTTCAGGAAAGCCATTTTAAATCCTGTTCAGTTTATGTATGAAAATAATCTACATACATTATTATACTCTAATATAAAAATGTTTAGTAGTTTATAGTGACTTGACATTGCTATAATATTAGTAGAAGCCATATGTAGACCATACCGTCAATGTGGTGATATAACGACCAGTCTGCAATGTACTGTCCGGCAACAGAGCAGACAGACTAAGGATAGCCAGTCCAATATGAGGTTTCTAATTATGTGAGCAACCGGCAGTGTTTGACCTCCACATCTATACAACCCTGGTTTCTAATTAGAGCTCATCTCTGGGTGTGTACATATACACTGCTTGCATGTGTGTGTGATAATAAAAGTTCAAAGTAGTTCTACTGAGAAAAAAAACAATGTTGATTTTAATAGATAATAAAAGAGTGATGAAGGAAAATAAAGAAAAAGTAATAGTGAGAGAGAATGTAAGAAAGAGAAATGGGTAAAAAAGCAAAAGGTTAGCAAATGTTCTAATGTTAGGATTCTTTGGACATATGTTTTGCAGATGATGTATTCGTTTATACTACATATGTGTCTTTTATTATACTTGCAAAAATCTATTTGGGTCAAAAAACCTCAATTGCAATAAACATAAATACATGCTTGATGAACACAAATGGTATTTTTTCTGGGTGGCTCCTTAACAGGAAAAATTACGATCTGGGCTGTTTTCATTACATCAAACTTTATCCAACATTTTATACCACATACGGAGTACAATTAAAGTTGTCTCCTAACATAAAGGAAATAGTGCTTATGTGCTGATATTCAACTTATTACACGCAATATCTGACATAGGTATTCTCAATGTTCTATTTTTATACTTTTCCAATTAAAATTTTCCATATTCAGCTTTTACTGTACACAAAAAGCTTTTGGTGGCTTCAGAATGTCTGTGCTGAACTTGCTACATTTACATTTTTAGACTTTTGCAGGCGCTCTTAAACATGCTTTACATCCATCCATTCATCTATTGTCTGCTTATACCTAATGAGGTTCATGAGGATCTGCTGGAGTCTATCCCAGCTGTCACTGGCTGAAATGCAGGGGTCCACACACTCACACACACTCTTACTTTTATGGGCAATTTAGAATCATCAAATAATCATACATGTTTAGAGCGTGTGGAGGAAACCCAGAGTAAACACACACAAAAACTGGGTGAACACAATGCAAACTATACACAGAAAGACATCTGCTGGAGATATGACTGCTGTGAGGCAAGAGTGTTAACCCCTAAGCCACCGCGACAAAGCAGCCTACACGTACGTAATTTTTTTAAATGAGCACTTGGAGGTTAAGGGCCTTGCACAGGACCCCAGTAGCAACTTGGTGGTTCTTGGTATTGAACGTGCAATCCTTTGGTCAGCACCTTAACCACTTAGCTGTTAAATAGCTGTTAAATCCCTGTTTGTACTGTGTTTAGATTGTTGTGGTCAATTCTTAGACTTTTTGTCTGAGCTACTATGAGGTAAGAGGAGGCCGTACACACCGTATGTGATGGTTTAAAAAGGCAGGTGCTGGGTACCTATAACTGCCTGATTATTCAAAGCTTTGCTGGCCAGATAGGCATTGATCTGCTTTGTCATGCTAATACTTTAATCTGAATATGTGCGGCAATGCAACAGATCGAGTCGCGTCTCTCATGCATAAAAATAACCTCACTCCATAGAAAATTATTCTGTCGCATGGTTACTGTTAATTCCTTGACTCAGATACCAAACATTTATCCTGTTGAGTCATTGCAGCATGAACAGTGCATTTTTGTCTTTCGAGAGCCATTACCATGTTCACATGGTACATGACACACACCTCCATAAAGTATGATGGTACTTGTTCACTTGATCAAGATGTAAGCGTTCAGGAACATAGTGTGGAGATTAAAAGCGTAGCGAAGAGGCTGAGCGGTCTTTCTTCTGTCTTTCTTTCTTTTCTTTTTTTTTTTGCTGTCTTTGTGCTCAGAAATACCATCTAAGATCAAAGATGCTGTGATGTTTTGGGGTAAACTTTGATTAAAGGCTGTGCTTTATCAGGCTACACTGAAAAACATTTTAGGTGCCATTAAATATGAAGTGCCTAAAACAATACAGATCTTTTGTAGGAAACATGCACAAACGCACAGGCACACGTGTATTGTAAAACGATAAGAAAACAGGAGATTTGTGTGTGTGTGTGTGCGTGTGTGTGTTTACTGGGTCAAGCTGTGGATAGTGAACATGTTGTTGAGCAGTTTGCAGCAGGAGGAGTCTCCTCATCATGAAGCATTACCCGAGGGGCCATGCTCTATTTTCACACGCACACACACACACACACACACGCACGCACACACACACACACACACACACACACACGGTTTTGGCTTAGGAAGTGCTTTCTGGGTCACTCTAAGAAAAAAAAACAAGGAAATGAGCAACCAAGACAACAGAATTAAAGTGTGATGAAAAAGTACTTTTTACATATGATACTATAACACTTACACATCAGATATTCTAAAGAAATTCTAAAACCTGTAAGACTGTGTGGACATGATCCTCATGTCACACTGTGGGATGCACACAAGAAGACTTGACAAGGTTTTTCATCATCAAGCCATAACAGGTACAGGGAAGAATGACACAAACACTGCTTTTCCTATTTTACCGTCATCAGAGAAGTCCCATTTCAGGTAAGTGTATCAAATCCTCTGACAGTAAACATGTCCAGCGTAGGATTATAGGAATCTTTTAAAATTTTCAACATCTGTTTTGAATGACCATGTTGCCAAAATCGCAAGCCGGATTTAGGCTTAGACTACACCTCAAGCTACTCAGCAGAAACTAGCAGAAAATTTGAGTCTGGTTAACAATGCAGTGCAAGAGAAAGGTCATGTGATGTTGTGCATAATCATGCTCTTCACTCTCTCTGTGAAAAAACATTTGCTTTCCCTGTTTTCTTTTGCCGTCAAACAGCAGGACAGAAACTATTTATCCAGAATCTCTAAGCTTCTATATATTTATTTATAAAACAAGCATTTTTAGCTCCCCTATGATGCTGTATGAGTGACAGACCTAAAAGAATACCATAGCTTGTAGTTTATACATCTAAAAGGAAGCACAATGCAATACAGGAGAACTAGATGCTAAAATGAGAAATCATTAAGATGCAAATAACAAATAAAATAAAAAATATATTATTTTTGTATACTGCCTGACACTGCTGCTTTTCATTAAAAATTCCTTTTGAACATCTGTTCATATTTAATAGAGACTATAGAAAGGAGAACCTTAGTGTGTCAGAATGTGTTAAAAGGATAAAAAAAAGAAGGTACATAATAAATACCAAGCCGAAAAAAGTGTTTGCTTGTAAATTAGCCGAGAATTTTAGTGTGAACCTGTGTGTGTGTGTGTGAGATTGGGTGTGTGGGTGTGCATGTGTGCCTGCAATATTAAAAATTCTCAATGACGTAAGCGTGATAAATAGCATGGAATAAAGGATTTACTTATAAGCCTGGCTTTAAATGTGGATCTGGTGTGAAGAACAGGGTCACAATTTTTTTTTACCACTCTCATTTACTCCATTGGGTCTCTTTCTGTCAACACTACAGCTCTCCACTGAGACCGGATAAATCCAGACGCACACACTTCCAGATAGATTTTTTTTACCTTTGCCACACACAATAGCAAGCAGAAACACACAGTCTATCTTAAAGTCTGGTATGTGAAGAGTGTGATCGAGCAAAGGGAAGCAAGTGTTAATAAAAAAAGGAGGAGGTGAGAGATTGAATGCAAACAACAAAGATGCAAGAGATGTGGCTTACCGTACATCCTCAATTCTTATTCGTTAGCTCTGAGGCCAGTATCATGCAGGAAAGATGAAATAAAATGAATGAAAGACTGGAAGAAAGACACAGAGAGAGAAAGAAAGAGAGAGAGATGAGGCAGGGGGCTGATGAAGAACTGCGGGAGATAATGAAAGACAGGACTGAAAGTACCATAATTTTTGCCAAAAAAGGAAAGTGGAAAAAAAAATGGACAGAGAAAGACTGCATTAGACATAAGGAAGAAAACAAAGGCATGAAAAGAACAAGGAAGGTATGAAAATAGACAAACATCAAGAGTGACAGTTGCAAACACAAAGTAATGACTGTAATCTTCAGCTGTGTCTCTGTCTCTTTGTGACTAATCAATCTTAAGATACCGGCATCAAGCATCAAGATGCTTTGACAAAGAATCCTCTCATTTTCCTCTCTTTCTTCCTTGCTCTCTCTCTCTCTCTCTCTCTCTCTCTCCTTCCTCTTTCTGCAATTGCTTACTCTCTTTTAAATTGTTTTTGCAGCAGGTCACCTATAACTGGCATTTCACTTTATTTAAACATTGTCTGCATTGTTCAAGTCATCACACTCAGAAAAAAAATCTTTATTTTACATGATGCTTGCATGGTTTTCTTTCGGGTCCTCTGGTTTCCTTCCACAGTCTAACAAAATGTGCCTTAGGTTGATTGGTGACTCTAAAAATTGCCCATAGGAATGAGTGAGTGCATGTGGTTGTGTGTGTCCAGGGTGTACCCCTGCCTCTCGCCCAATGTGCGCTGGGATAGGCTCCAGCAGACCCCTGTAACCCCGAAAAGTTCCGGGTATAGAAGATGAATGAATGAATGAATGAATAATGCTGCATTTTATGCTGATGTTCCAAACAGGAATGACTCAATCAAATGCACAAATCTTTTATCAGAATGCTCACTCTTGTACGTTATTTATTTATTGTAATTGTAGGATCACAGGACCTAATTATACTTAATACATCTTAATAATAAATAACTACTGTATCATACCTAAATAAATGTAAGCGTCATAAACAATGATTCACAACTAGCTTTGTTAACATTGACAGTTTTTGTTTTGATCGGGGTAAAATCGAACGGATTGATGGATCTAAGTGGATCTGCAGTGTTTGCACAAACACAGAATAAAGTAATCAAGTTGATATGCACAGGGCTTAAAGTCTGATTTGATCTTTTTTACAGTCGTGTGCCATATGCCATTATGCGATTGGTACATCATTGCACATGTTTTAGTTTTACTTTTAATAAGTGTTAACATGTCAATTCTTAATCAGATTAGAAAGGTTTAGTAACCACTATTTACTAAAAGAATTCAATTTTGATCAGATTTGGCCAGTTTTTTAAGATTGACATGTTTACATCTTACTTGATCATGTTTATTATTATCACAAGCGTTCATGTCAACTAAGCAATGGTTAGCTAGCTAGTCAACATTGCATTACATTTTGATGCTGCTGTTACATATAGTAATAAAAAAGCAATGTGTCAGGTTTGTTTATAGAGTTTATCTTGCTGGATAAACGACTAAGTTAGTCAACATTAGGTAGATAATTAACATAAAGGTGTTTATGCTTTCTGTCTTCTTTATTAGGTTAGATAATGCTACTTAGTTAAATATGCTGTCTGGTTTAACTTGCTAGCTACCTAGGTTATAAATATACTAACCATAGGGCCAGAACATTCACTTTCATTGGACACTCCAAGTTGCTGAACTTAGATTTGGCAGATTTTATGGTGTTCAGTGATTTATAATGAGCAATATTAACTGCCACCAATATGCTAAATAGTCAAGTATCTGACCTAACCTTTATATCTTGCTTGTATCTTTTAATGTACTATGTTATTCCAGTGTTTCCTGTAAGCTATAACTCCAGTAACATCATTTAAGAAAATAATTTAGAAGGAGAAATTTTACTGCATTTCATGTAATATGCACGCACACGGGCGGCGCGGTGGCAGAGTGGTTAGCACAGTCGCCTCACAACAAGAAGGTCTTGGGTTCAAATCCCCGGTTCCTGGTCTTTCTTTTCCTTATTATGTCTTATACTTACGTATCTGAAAATGACTGCTCCAATCGCTATGAATAAATATTGCTCACTGAGACATATTCTTATACACACACACACAAACACACACACACACACACACACACTTACAGATACACACAGCCTTCCAAGATGATACTCTAAATATAACCCAAGCCCTTATGTCTTGGCTTAAAATGATTTTAACAGATGCTTGAAAAACCAACTACAAACAAACAAATACACATTAAATCGATACACGCACACACAGAACAAGAAGTCCAAACTTCTATATACACTTAGAAGCATTTGTCTACTTACATTGTCTCATCATTTTTAAACTCCAGTTTTCCAGATGTCTCCTCGTAGTCTTCCCCTCCACGGGCTGTACCATCAACGGTGCGATAGGGCACAGTGACAAGCCCACGAGCACCAGATGTCCTTTGAACCTTCAACTGCATGACACCAACACTTTCACTGACCCGGGTAGACTCGCTCTCAAATGTAAAAATTCCAGCATGGTCATCATCGTAGATGGTCACTGTGGCAGTGTGTGCCTCTCCCAGAGCAGCCTTTAGAGCCGGAGCAGTTGAATCTAGCAGGTGGCCATCATTCCCATTCACAATGCGTGGGTTACTCAGGTGCACATAGAAGTACTCATCTTCCTCGAAGATGTCATCATCAATTATGCCCACAGTCAATTCTTTGAGGGTCTCTCCGGGCTTAAAGACCAGAGTGCCTTCAGCAAATTCGTAGTCAGAGCCGGCATTTGCAGTGCCATCTTCTGTACGAAAGTTAACCTAGTAAGATAGAAATTTAATAAACCAATAGAAGTTGAATTAATAAAAATTAAAAGAACCTGGCATATCTGAGAAATCAGTGGATTAGAATCTCTGAAGTGTCTTGAAAGACAAATTGTGTGGGTAAGTAAATTTTCAGTTAATCATGTTACTTTGTTTGTTTCTTGCATTTTGTAGTACTTTTGTTCTGATTTTCTATACTGAGTCAGTGGTACTTTAGAGGATTAATCCTGCACCACTTCTAAGCTGAGGGTCCCTAACTCTGCCCCCAGGGTGCTGTAAAATGGCGTTGATCCCAGATTCGCAGGTTCCAAATAATGCCAAGCAATGTTAGATTTGATATGATACATATGTGGTCTACTATATAATTAAAACCTATCCTCATGTTAACATTGTTGTGCTGGATGTATAAATGTAATTGTAACTTTATTATAGCACTGAAACAACACTAAAAACAAACTTAAATCAATCACTTCATAATTATCCTCAAAACTTAGTCAACATACTCATAACCTAACAAATACAAATACAAAATAAATTAGTTGCAAAGAATCTTTCTCTAACAAATAAAGTCACCTTTACAGTGCACCCATTATCTCCACCATGTCTGGCCACTGTTAGTTTTAGCAGGCCACAGTTTTCAAAACACTGGTAGAGCGCTGGTTCAAACTCCAGGCGTGTGGTGTATGGGTCATTCTCTTGCTCCTGTGTCTCTCCACTGCTAACCACTTTCCGAGCCTGATCTGCTGCATGCTTCTTCAGAATGTTCCCTGCACCGGTCATCATCCTTGTGGCCTGAATACGGTAAAAGGCTCTGCTTTTCTGCTGCTGCATCAGCACCTGAGAGTAAGAGCATGAAATAACATACTGTTATTTCATATAAATTTAGAAAAATAGTTAGTTATATAGAGATACTCTGGAAACTCTTGTTTTCTTATGGAGGTACTTAATCTATTTACCCAGTTGTACAGAGCAATTTTTAAATGCAATAGAATTTAAGACTTTAATGAACTCAGTCATACCTGATAGTTAGCCATCTCTATAAGCTGCTCCATATCTTTATCTGGGTGTCTCTGTTTGAGCTCCTTCAGTGTTCTCGCCATATCTCTCCTGGCCTCGTCTTCATGGTCTCGTCCACCAAGCCCATCCTCTACCCCCAGCATTCCATCCAGGTGTGTTGCCATGCCATCCAGTTCCAACATGTCTATCTTGTTAAAAGCTGTCTCCTTTACCCCTTCATCCCCTCCTTCTGTTTCCACTACAATGCCACGGCTCTTATCAGCTCTGTAGTGTTTGCGATTGTACTTGTAAAAAAAGAGGCGGCGGTCAGCGAGCCAAGCCTGCACGACACACACTGGGAAAAAGAGGAAGGTTAACACGGCTTCCCAGACCTCCACCTCACCAGGAGATAATACACAGAGGATGACATAGAGCCACACATAGGCAAATACACTCCATGCTGCTGTGACGAAGAAGACTCGAAGATGCTTGACTTTCCTGGTCTCACCATCAGGTACTACATAGACACAGAGGCCAATGATGACAAACATGTTGAAGGCAGCACTACCCACAATGGTGCTTGGGCCAAGATTTCCAGCCTCGAAATGGTGCCCACACACCTCGATGACTGAAAGAAGGATCTCAGGGGCTGAGGATCCAAGAGCCATAAGGGTTAAGTTGGAGACAGTCTCATTCCAGATACGCACTGTTGCTGTGCAAGTCTCACCATTGGGCCTCTTGATAGTGATCTCCTTTTCTTGGGAGGTGATTACCTCAATAGAAGACATAAAGCGATCTGCAATAATCGACATCCCAAGGAACATATACACTAAGGCCACAAAGTAGACAATAGAGCGAGCCACCTTGTCACCCACAGAGGGATTTTGGGGGTTCCATACTGGCAAGATCACACCCTCAGAGCAGGCCTCACTCTGGGAACAGTTGAAACTGGAAGAGGGTAGGTCATGGGAGATGTCAGCATTTGAGGGGATGGAGAAAAAAATAAGAAATAGTAAAGGGAAAATAAAACAAAGCGTTTGGGGGATAAGTGTCATGGTACAGAATTGTCAGTCCTCTAAGGCAGTTATTGAGATGTGTTGGGTTCAGAGCTATAAAGAGAAAAAAGAAAGAGATTTAACACAATACAGCTCAAAGAATCATACAGCAATATGATTGGTTTAGAGAAACTCTAGGTAATTCTTTAATGTTATAGTTGAAGATTAACAGGTTAGTAATAACATCAGTCATAAAATCACCTGCAACATTAGCATCAGAACATCAGAAATGGTTTAAATCATAAAAAGTGGTTAAGAAATGAAATGCAATCCATTTGTGTATTAATATCTTAAAGAATACAGGTTGCATTACTTTAATGCATCCACTCCGGAATGTAAAATACAATTTTCTAAAAAGCTTTATAATCTGATATATATAAAAGGGTTCTGCTGTCATTTATCCTCTAACATTCATCCTTTCTTTACCTGCCTGTCTGCTCCTGTCACCTCTTATTTATCTCATTAGCTTCAATTTCTTATTTCACATGTCAACATTTCTTCCTTTATTTTCTCGCTGCAAAAATGGGAGCTGAGTGGTTAAGGTGTTGGACTGCTCATTGAATGATTTTGGGTTCAGCCCCCAGCTCCGGCAAACTGCCACTGCTGGGGCCTTAAGCCAGGCCCTCAACTATCAACTGCTCAGTTGGGTTGAAAACTAAATTGTTTTGTAGCTCTGGATAATGTAAAAGTAACATTTGGGTTTATTATGGTTAGCCAGGATTTTCGATATGTGACATACTGTAATACACATTGAAATTTGTTAGTGTTAATGTCTGTGTACATAGATCTATCCATAGTCTGTAGTAAAAAAGCAATTACATTCACAGAACATGACATAACTGCCAAAAGCACTAGTCTCTCTCTTTCTCTCTCTCTCTCCTTCTCTGTATCCCTGTCTTTCCATTGTCCTTAGGCTCAACAGGAGATTTAAGCATTACTGACAGAATGCACACTGTCTGGCCATTCATGACATTTCATGGATGTGACACACACATACAAACTCACACACACACAAAGACACACAATTGCATTTTTAGCTAGTGCTAACGCATTAATCACTTAAACATTTACTCATTCATCTTCTGGACAGATCGCCAGTCTATCGCAGGGCCACATACACACAACCACACGCACTCACAT
>JAOTQW010000033.1:3853961-3868920 GCA_026260075.1 Sisor rabdophorus | reverse complement strand
GCAAGCGCGGGGAGAACATGCAAACTCCGCACAGAAAGACCCAGAGCCCGGGATTCAAACCCAGGACCTTCTTTTTGTGAGGCGACCGCGCTAACCACTACGCCACCGCGCCGCCCATCACTTAAACAATTCAAGTATTTTCTAAAATTAAGCTGTAAATCTTATGTCCTTCATCGTTATACATTATCTTTCACTCTGTATTGCATATGTGGAATCAGCAGCTAAAAAAGCTGTATGTGGACTCATTTATGAATAAGTCAACAGATACATACATGATGCAAGTGGAAGACCGAAAGCAGGACAAGCCATTTCATCAGTTTTTGTTTGTGTATGTGTGTATGTATGTGTGTAGCTGGCAGACTGGGTATACAGCTGGGTGTGTTGCCCTCTAAAGCTAGTTAAATACAGAACAGCTTATACACTAGAAGCAGGAAGAATAGTTTTCCAAAAAGCCATTTTTCACCATACTCTTCACTTGGACTTTCTTTTTTTCTGCCTTGTGTCAAGTGTCAAGATAATATTTTAATAATTTGTTTTTCCAGTACTTTGTAGAGACTATGTACATCCTGTCCTAAAAAATATTCTACAACCATACAACATAGGGTTTTCCTGTTAGAGACCCTTAACGATCCAAATTCTAGTCTCAAATTCGGAGAAATCATTCTATGACATATATGACAAACTACATTAGGAATAACTAAAGTGGAATGTAAGAGAAATCTATGTGTTCTGGATGTATTATGTATGAGGATGTGATTATATCTAGCACACAGGCTGAAAAGCACTTTACTCTCAGTCAGTTTGTCTGCTTATCTCTTAACTGAAATCTTCTATCATTGATCCTTATTCTGTCCACATCAATCAGTAAAAGCAATGCTTTAGCTACTCTCCACACTCTCCACACACACCTATGTATAGTAAGTGTTAGATTCAGAAGCATTCACTAAGGAAAAGAAAAGATTTAACAAAATGCTAGTAGCTGCTGCTAAATGTGGGCCGACCTCGCGTGGTGTAGTGTATATGGATCCAACTAACTAAAAATTTGTATAATTGCATTCCTTTCCTGAACCATGTAATCTATCTGGGCAGGGAAATAAAAGTTGAGCTTAATTGTGCTAGAGCATGTTTCACCTAACTACATAATTCATAAAAATAAACAATTAACATTGTTTTTAAATTGTGCTGTGATGCACCCAACAACCAAACCTAGTGCAGAAATTCTTACAAAACAGTCAATTCTAAATACACTTTCTGTACTTTAATATGTAGAAAGCAGGAACAAAACTCAGATGTGACCATTATTGTCACAGCAAAAGGACAAGAAATATTTTTTTAAAATAAAGTATAGGACAGTTGCCTCAAAGCAAGAAAGTCCCGGGTTTGATTCCCAGGCATAGGGAAATCGAGGGTGCAGAGTTTGTAGGTTCTACCAGCGCTTGCATCGGTTTATTTCAGGTAGTCCGGTTTCCCCCTACGGTCCAAAACATTAGGTTGATTGATGATTCTAAATTGCCCATAAGAGTTTTTTGTGTGTTTGTTCATCTTGTGTTGCCCAGTGAGGGACTGGTGAACTTTCCAGGGTGTACCCATGCCTTTTGCCCTATGTGCAGTGGGATAGGTCCAGCAGACCCCTGTGACTTTGAGTTAGGGAAGCGGGTATAAAAGATAAATGAATAAATAAATTAAGTGTTATAAATAAAGTGCTCTTTTTCATTCATTTATTCATCTTCTATACCTGCTCATTTCTGAGCTCTGAGCTCTATCCCAGCGCACATAGGGCGGAAGGTAGGGGTACACCCGGACAGGTCGCCAGTCCATTACATACAGACTAACACACGTACTCACACTCACTTCAAATTATCAATGAACCTAATGTACATGTTTTTGAAAACAAGAAGATGTTTTAGAAAACATGCAAACTTTGCACAGGAAGACCATGTGCCTGGGATTTAAACCCGGGACCTTCTTGTTGTGAGGCGACCGTGCTAACCACTACACCACTACGACGCCCATGCAGTTATTCATAATTGAGAAATTAAACATGCAAGAGGTTGGCACGGTGGTGTAGCAGTTAGCACGTAAGGTTGTAGGTTCGATTCCTGTGTCTGTATTGGTCTGAACATTGATTGGATTGGTGACTCTAAATTGCCCATAGGAGTGAGTGTAATAGTGTGTGGTTGTTCATGTATGTGTGGCTCTGCCATGGACTGCCGACCTGTCCAGGGTGTACCCCTGCTTCTCGCCCTATGCGCACTGGGATAGGCTCCAGCAAACCCCAGTGACCCCTGATGAATGAATGAATAAACATGCAAGACGCAAACTGTCACTTAAACAAAGCAAGATTTTATTTTAAATATTTGCTAAATGTAACCTTGTCACCAGTTACTGCTATTTTGGCATTTACTTTTACACTTGATTCTTTATGTTTATTTCAGCATTTTGAAATAGTTTTACTATGTTTTTGGTATTTTTTTTAACTTCACCTAATTCAACTGGTTTAGCATCCTTTTTCGCATCATTTTTAGAGCACTTTGGCCACAGTTTGGGATAGGGTTTAGAAAGCGTTGCTTTAAAAATTTTTTAAACATTTTAGTGCTTAGAAATAGTTTATATTTCTACATTCAATGGATTTGGCAGCCGTCATTATCCAAAGCAACTTACATGCATCTATTTTATACAGCTGAGCAATTGGTGGTTAAGGGCCTTGCTCTGGTGCCCAGCAGTGGCAACTTTGTGGTGCTGGAACTTAAACCTTTATCTATCAGGTATCAGTCAAACACCTTAATGCTGAGCCACCACATCCCCATATAATACAGTGTATTGCACATGTTTTGTCATTATGTACTTATTACTCTAAACTAAACTAAACTATAAACTATACTGTATATTTTAGTTTATTGGATTATCCACATAGACAGATCTCTTATGTTATCTTATACACAATACTGGCAGCAGGATACAAAGGCTTTAAAAAAATTAAAAAATTCTTACCAGAATGATGTACTTAGTCAACTGAAAGTGTGAAAGGTAAGACACTTCAGGCACTTGATTCTATCAGCTTTGTTTTTGCAGAGAAAGAATATAGGAGACATAGCCCACATTGATTAATTTAGTCTTCATTGTTGTAAAAATCCACTATACTCTGCTAAAGCGAGTGTCATTACATTAAATATATTTATATATTTTCAGTTACTGTAAGAAAGTGCTAATGTTTAAATTAAGATGAAAAGTAGTACCAGCTGGACAGCAGAATACTTGTAACAATGGGCCAGGGTGAAATGTGTACTGAGGAAGAATACATTAAAAAATAAATCCTAGTCATATCAAATTCAGTTTAAAAAGGTTTTTAGGACCAAGCTAGCACAATTAGTAAGAATAATTTGGAAAAATAAACAAAATATTGCATAAATGGCAGATAATTATTTGATAATTAAAGATAAGAAAATTCCTGGACAGGTTTATTGCTAATGGACAAAAGATCAAAAACAAATATGTCAAAACCAAGGATGTGTAAAGCTAAGATACTCCACAGTAGGCTGTGACAGAATGATTTCTGTATCTGGGTGTCTTTTTTTCCTCCCACTTACACACACGCCCCCCACGCAGTACTTGACATTTGTCCTTTGTCCAACCTATTTTCTATTTTACACACATTGCTCTGTGTGCAAATTAAAATTGGTCATCACACCAGAATTCAACTCTTAATTGGTTCAATTCATTTCACAGGATGAGTCAGGACCACATCCCTTTGTCTCCCAGGGAATTGGTGTGTGTCTTTGTAAATACACCATGTGCGTGTCATGCTTAACTGTAGTGAGCTATGTGCTGTAGGTGCGTTGTCATATGTGTGTGTGTGTGTGTGTGTGTGTGTTATATTCTGTTCTAATTATTACTGGTGAGACCCTCCAAATCCCAAATTCACTTGATTAAATTTATACTTGTCCGCAATATGCCCTTCACACACTTTGCAAAAGCACGGCCGCTGACATGTGCCCTTTTTTGTCCTCTGCCCTGTCAAGGGGCTTTTAAGTCAAATAAGTTGTTAATTCCTTTGGAAACATTTTCAAGGTTTTTGAAATTCACCTGCAGACATGCTTGTAAATCACAGTGACATATTTTGTCCATGTTACTCAGTCACCAGGAATGTCATACAGGATGCACTGTGCAGCTAACATGGCCAAATATAGTACATGGCAGTTTTTTTTTGCAGCCTGCTGAGCAAAGACTCCCTGCTAAACCTCCTCATGGCAAAGGGATGGCACACTCAATTTCTTCTCAGCTGATTCCTAACGCTTACCAAAACTGGGTTACACACTAACAGGAGGGAGTTGACATTATATTGATGGATGCAACAAATAGTCTATCCTTAAACTGAAAAACAATATTTTTAGATGAGCAATTGTCATATGCAGAGATATCAGAATCTAAATAAGGTATTAGTTCAGTGGTTATAGTTTTGATATCTGGAAGGGTTTAATTCCCAGCACCACTAATTTGCTACTGCTGGGTCCCTGAGCAAGGCCTTTAACCACCAACTGCTTAGTTGTACAAATGAAATGCTGGAGCCTATCCTAGTGCATATAGGGTGAAACATGTAACAAACAGTTTTTGTTGTTATGCTAAAAAAAGCAGATTATAGAGCTTTATGTGTAATCACAAAATCCTGTCTTTTGTCATGGTCCTTTCCCTAGGAATCCAACAAATCCATGGAATCTAATAAATCATTGGACTTATAAATCACACACACACACACACACACAGACACGAGTCCCTTAGGTCCAGATGTTTCACCAAGCACTACAAGTCCAACTGATCTGCTGAATCCCATGGTTTTCAAATCAGATGATTTTCCTCTATGTTGACTGATGTTGACTGTTGTATGTTTATGACCATGCAGAAAATTAATTAACTTGGTCAACTACCAGTTGCCAACAAATAGTTAACAGTTACCAACAAATACCTAATACAACTGAATAATGTCTTTTTTATTATTTATTTTAATCAGGATATGTCCGTCTTCGAGCACACTCAGAGCTTAGTTGGGTGTGAGCACTCAACTATGGACTAGCGGAATGATTTTAATTAAGACAAATAATGAAAAGACCCTTTAATTTTAAAGATTTTTTTTTCACTACCAGCTTAATATTTTTATTGCCTTCCTTCAAGGGTCAAAAAGCACATTCACAGCTAATATTTCAGATAAAGCAAGCAATTAAGACGACAACAGTTTTTGTTGTACACCTATTCATTCTAACCGTTATCACACATAAAAGCATGCATGGCTGGAAATGAGGAAGCAATAATCAGAAGGTTAAGCAAGCAGTCAGGTCTTGTCAGCATAACGCCCTTAATAAAATAACCAGAAAGAAAATTGGCATTCAAAAGAGTCATTCTGTTGACAGGAAGAGCCCCACGGGGCTAAGCATGTAATAAGGTTAGTCTGCAAGTGAGGAAAAGAAAATTCATCGCATAGACCAGAGACAAAATAGAAATCTGTATACAATATATATGTATATACATATATGTATATATACAATGCTATAAGAAATCTGTAAGTCATGCCAAAAATTAACCAGACTGAAATGTGTCTGTAAATCATTGTAAACAATTAATATATATTGTACAGTGTATTTTTATACATTTGTTTGATATTAAGAACAATTAATTAAATGTTTATTAAACCTTTATGAAGCAGAGTCTTCAGCCAATAGTTTTAGACAGTTAAGCAAAAGCCTGCTACTTAAAAACAGACTCAACAAGTTTAGCAAAAAAAATGTCCATAATAATCAGCTCTAAAGCATCACCAATAAGAACATTTTAATCAAGAGTGAGCTGACTGGGTGGGTTTCATTTTAATTACATCTATAAAGGCATTGGAATGGAGCACATTGCCATAATGAATGAAATTGTAGACTGTATTAAAAGGAGCTGCACTGATAAAAAAAAAACCCAACAGAGATACGGATAGAAAAATGGGTAGTTATAGTTTTTTTGGTATAATTAGATGAATAAGTATTACACTATCAGATTCTAAAGTGGTGATCAAAGGAGATGATGGCCTTCTGTCACAGAAGGGATTTAAATTTCCTAACTTTTTTTCTTCTCTAAATCCACAACTCTATTATGCACCAATCATTAATTTTAACCAGTGTACACTGTCGGCTGAACTCTCCTCTAAGCTTCTGCGCTGAGCTCTGGCAGATTCAGGTAGCACAACCCCAGTGCTATTCTGGGTGTGATGTCTTGAGATATGAACAACACTCTCAGAGTACACATTCGGGTGTAAAAAGATTTTTTAAGCTGACAGTGGCTTGGGTGCTGTAATAGTGTTATAGTGTTGTTTGTTAGTATTGCTGTGACTGATACAATGAATTTTTTTGCATATTTCAGCATCATTTGTGTACAAAGAAAATACACAAAAAGTAAGCATGACTGTTTTTTTTAGGTACTCCAAGGAGTAAAGATTCACATCTATAAGATTCACATCAATGAGCAATAGATACACAACAATTACCTTATTCACAGGAGCTAAAGTCAAACACCAGGCAACTCTTTAAAGCCTGTATATGCATGCCATCAGTCAGGATTTCTCATCTATGGAAGATGTGTTATGAGGCATGATTCCAACCCTGGGTATTGAACACATTTTTCTTCCTGCTGACTCCACAAGGCAAAACCAATGAGGCTTAGCAATGCCTTGTATCCATCAAAAGAGCTAATGTGGGCCACAGTCCATCCATACTAACGTGCATACAACATTATAGAAACATTTACAATAAAGACACTTATGCTGAATGAACAAAAATCAAAGGTCTGTCAATTTTAAAAATAAAAAGGTTAATTTATAAATACAGATAAAAACTCTTATAAACTGTAAATCGTAAATGTAAATTTTATTTATTTGAAAGTCTAGGCTTTATCAAAGCTTTATCATTAGCATTAGAAATTAGTAAATCTCTAAATAAGGCTCATAAATCTATATGCCAATATAATAAAATTCATGTGACCCAGTCAACCATCTCCTGCTTAGCAAGGATGCTCCTCGTGTTTTCATTCATGAATAAACAGATGGCTGGTATTGAGTCTACATAATATTAGAGAGTATGTATCACTTGAACAAACATTCTGCCTGATCAGACTTAAGCTCTTTGCACAAACGCATTTTTTTATTTATGCCAAAAATTAGATAGAGAAAGTTTATTTTAGTAGGTCAGTGACTTGGTTTGGTACTTTGCGAGCGATACTGGAGCCAACTATTAAAACAGAAAACCGCCAATTTTTGTAAAGCAATTGATCCTCAACAGAGACTGCCAGTATTTATAAGATATGGACACACACATACACCATACACACACACACCACAGACACTTACCAAACTGTGGTATCAAAAAGGTGTGCGGCAGAAAATATAGCAGTGGTTCGCCTTTCTAGATTTCGCGGCTTTAAATTGTCAAAACACATCTCAAAATGATGGCTATGGGTGCAGAAATTTGTGGAAATGCAATGAAAGTTACTTAAACAATCCATGGGAAAATTTTGGGTGCACATTTTAGACTTACAGCAAAAGGTCCCAGACAAGGGGTCTTTCTTTGCGGAAATTACAGGTTTTCCTGCACTTGCACTTGGAATGTTGAAATCATTAGCAACAGAATAAAGGTTTCAGCTGCAGCCACCTGACCTGATCTACTGTTTTAAGCGATCTTGAAAACAACTAATTCAATTATTGTCTAGACTCGCTTATTCCCTTACTTGGGTCACGAAGTCTGCTGGAGCCTATCCCAGCGTACATAGTGCGAAAGGCAAGGGTGCACACTGGACAGTTTCCAGTCTAACACAGGACCAGACATAGATGAACAACCACACCCACAAACACACACACAAACACACATACTCACACTCACACTCACTATGAGCAATTTATAATCACCAGTCATGGTTTTGGACTGTGGGAGGAAACCAGAGAACCCGGAAAAAAACATGCAAGTGCGGGGAGAACATGCAAACTCCACACAGAAAGACCCCATGCCTGGAAATCAAACCCAGGGCCTTCTTGAGAGCAGTTTTTGAAAATAAAACCCTGACACTTTGGCAAAGTGAATTATTTTACAATGTTGTGAATAAAATTCTTTAGGCTTATTAATGCCTTAGCTGTTTTTACACAGGGGTGCCCGGAAGCTGACAGCAGCCAACTTAAACCCCTCCACTTTAACTGTTGCTGAGACTGTTGCAGTTCACTGCAAAATGTTATCAGCCTGGAGGATTCACACATGATGGTACACAGAACATGTTTATGCTAATCAAGAAGCATGATTATCCATTGAACTGTATAGAGGGCTACGTTAAAAAGGCTGTCTGGGCTTCTTACTAGGCGTCTAGTTATTATCTAGAATAGGCTAAAGCCACAGCTAACTGTGACTCTGAGCTATTGTCTAAATCTGCCAGCCAAGCGTGTTATACCGACATAGACATCACTGCATAGTCAGCTCTGAGGATGTCAAAGTCGAACACAGTGTCATTAAGTTGCTTAGTGCCAACAGAGTGAGCACACAGCATTGCCTTCCAAGCTTACATTGCTTTAACCTTAGCAATGTGAATAACTAAAATGCTAGCTAATTTAGCAGCCCCAAATATCAAACAATGCAACAGAAAAACAAACCACTAGTTAGCTTACTTTCGATTAAGTCCTGGGTTCGATTCCCAGGCACGGGGTCTTTCTGTGCGGGGTTTGCATGTTCTCCCTACGCTTGGTTGGGTGTCCTCCAGGTACTCTGGTTTCCTCCCACAGTTTAAAAACATCTACATTAGGTTGACTGGTGACTTTAAGTTGCCCATAGGGACAACTTCCTGCCTCTCACCCTATGTCAGCTGGAAAGGCTCCAGCAGACCCCTTTGACCCTGAATTAGGGAATAAGCGGGTATAGAAGATAAATGAATGAATGTTTACTTTACAATACTAGTTAATTGAAACTGAGTAATGTACACCACTGGTTTTTACCTTGTTTAGGTGTATGTTTGGTAAGAAAGTGCTAATAGTAAATCTGCCAATAAAACTATAACCAGCAAATAAGAATATAAATAAGGACATTTCTAAAAAAGAAGATGATGGAAGGATGCTAATGTTTAGTTAAAAGGCAAAAAATAAACGCAACAAAAAAAACCTTTTTAAGAAAAAGAAAATAAAAAAACATGGTGAAAAACCTTAGAGTACCCAAAAAGTAGGAGTATTGTTTAAGAATTAAACCTACAATAAATGCAATATGCTACGTTTTTTTTTTTTTCATTTTATTTAAAACGGTCAGAGTTCAGAGTTAGAATCTTAGCAGAAATGACTCAGCCATATTAATCTGCACACCCACTGACTTGAGAACAGCCAGTGAAGTCAACACAGTCAATGTGACCTTCATCAGTCTCAGATTTTGAGTGTGTTTGGACAGGAAAAGAGAGCAATGGCCTTGACGACCCAGCACTAACAAACAAGCAGGTGGCAGCACAGCAGGAGAGAGACAGAGAAAAACTGCACAAATGTGTAAGAGTGTGTGGGTCTGTATGTGTACGTGTATGTGTCCTTTTTTACTGGTGGCAACAGGTATAAGAAGGAGTCTTAGCAATGTGCTATCATTAGAAACAACAGGTACAACAACAGCCTGTGATTACCAACTCTCAGTGTACCTCTCAGGAACATTATACCACATTCTGACTTCTTGCAAAATAGTTTCATTAAATTGAAACTGCAATGTCAAACTGTCACACAGAGAGCAGTAATGTGAATAACTACCCAGACGGGTGTAAAGCCGTTAATGAAATACCGTAGGTACACTTAAGCATGTGTGTCTGGGATGTTGTGTTGGTTGGATAATTAGCATGTGCTTCTTTCAATCTTATCTTTCAATCACAAGATAATACAGTACTAATATCTCAATATTTCTGCATGCCTATTTGCTATAGTCCAATAACAATAACTAAACTTTCCCTAATTAGTTACATTTTACCAATGATAAGTGCCATGAGTATAATGTTTTCTGAAAGTTGAGCTGATCTACTCTTTAATTTCAGTCTAGAGCCAGACAGAAGCCCAGACGCTGTGGCAACAGCTATTGATTTAACATCCCTATGTAATGCCTTATACTCTCTCACAAAGTGCTAGTACAACTCTTATTACAAAGGAAATGTGAAAGGGGTAGCAGTGTCAGTGTGAGTGAAAGAGATAGAGAGAGAGAGAGAGAGAGAAAAAGAGAGAGAGAGAAAGAGAGAGGACACTTAAGATGTAAGTTAGGTATCCTTATTAGACTATTTACTCATTTTGTAAACCATACCACAAATAGTATTGATTAAAGTCTCTTCCAATTGTGAAATGTACCTAAATAAATACTTTTAAGTATAAAACGTGGGACTCTTTAGCCTAATAAAGCTAGTAATTTGAATGTATAATTAACACAATAAGAGCAAACGTTTCTCGACATACACGCAACACACTATGTACATTTTGAGCTTTTAATTTCTATTTCAGACTGTGACTTGCTATCAATAACAACCTGCGCTCTTCTCTAAAGACTTTCCACTATATTATGGACCATGACAATTTAGATTGTCCTTCATTGTGCTAAAAGATTTTTTTGTGAGATCAGGCATTGGATGAGGAGCTGCAAGACATTTGAGTTCTTTATTACAACTAGAAATCCAGATGCACTAGCATTTGTTTGGACCTCTTAGATGTCAGTGCATGGGGAATTTTAAGGAGCATTTAACCATTCTTATCTACTCAGGCCAATCAGTTACTTGTGTAGTCTCTTGTGATTTCAAAAACTAAACTACTGCAACTCGCTCCTGGCACGTCTACCTCAGCAATTCTGACCCTGCAACTCTACTTCGGCAGATGATTCAGAATGCATCTGCACATGTTGTTTTCAACCTACCAAAGTTTTCACACACCACCACACTGCTGTGCTCCATCTACTGACTACCAGTACCGGAAGAAATCAGATGCTTGCCTACAAGCCAAAAATGGAGCAGCACCTTCCTACCTCCAAGCACTCATTACTCACGTTGCATCATGCTCCCTCAAATCCACAAGTACCATGTGACTTGTTCCATCATTTCCTTCAAAACAAGATTATTCTTTATTTTGTCTTATTCTTTGATTTTTTATTTTGTCTTTTAAGTGAATGTACATACTTTTTGATGTCTAGTCCCTTCTATTTTTTTCTGAAGGAAAGGGCATCCTATTGTCTCCTGCTGAAATGCAATGACTCACCAAAGGCTCACCAAAGATCCAGCAGTAAATCTGCCCTGCTACAGAACACGGCACATCAACAAGCTGCTCACTCAGTAACCATATCAAAATAAGCGTAACACAAAGGAATTTGTCCTTCATTGCCTCAAGAATTAGCTTTGAAAAATGTGCAACCCTATCCCAGCTTACACCTAAAGATGAGTTTAAAATATTATCTGTACCATACTATAAAAAACAGAATTTATTCACCTCCAAAACTGTATACTGTATTTCAATTTAATCTAATAAACTTTAAAAAACATATTTTAAGATCACAAAGGTCTTTATCGAAATTTATCAAAATCTTTTCAATATGTACAATGCAAATACTAACTAGTTTGTGCTTAAAGTTTTATTTTTAGAAATGTAAGACCCTGCTGTTACACAGTCTAAATAATTACTAACAACATCATATGTGTTATTTTTCAAAAGACTATTGTTAAAAAACACTACACAGGAAACTGGAGAAAATGTTTTTAGCTGTCTATCAAAAGTGATATCCAACTGTGTAATGTTCTTAACATGAATATAAAGTTTAGTTCCTGGATATGTCTCTGAAATGAGATATGAAATGTAATTCATTCATTCATTCATCTTTTATACCTGCTTATTCCCGAACCCAGGTCACGGAGGTCTGCTGGAGCCTATCCCAGTGCAGGGGTACAACCTGAGCAGATCGCCAGCCATCGCAGACATACACACAACCACACTCACATTTGGTCAATTTAGAGTCACCAATCAACCTAACCAGAGTACCCAGAGGAAACCTACGCAAGGGCAGAAAGAACATGCAAACAGAAAGACCCCAAACCCAGAATTCAAATAATGGACCTTCTTGTTGTGAGGCAACCGTGCAAACCACTACGCCACTGCTCTGCCCTGGAATGTAGATTTTTTTTCAATTATGTTGGAATAATAAATGATAAAAAGCTTTAGGAAAACATGCAGAGTTATTAAGAAATTCCGAAATCTACCCATTCTACCACTTTTAAAGGTGGCAACACTAATGCATGAAAAAAACACATACACAAAGTGCTGTGTGTGGATATTTCAGTTCTCCTGTTACTAACCATAAAAAATCCCAGTTGCATACTGACAGTATTACTTCATCTAAGGTCAAATCCAGAACGGCACGTATTAGATGTAGTTTATTATTCTATAAATTCAATTATTTCCTGAATCTTATTATATAATAAACATTTAAAACTAATTTTAAAAAAAATATAGGCTATTCTAAGTGCTGGGCATATATATCCTATGAGTTCAGAAACTAGGCTGCAGTGAAGAAAAAAAACAGAGAAAGAGTCTTACACACACACAAAACGCAACTTCCTCTTTGTAAGCTATAATTGGAGCGCCTGATTGTGGAGCTGCCGGTGATGTGATAGCAACACACAGCGCTAAACGCTGCCTTTGATCATGCTAACCCTTGCGTTTGAAGCTGAGAAGCTCCCATCTGACAATCACACACACACACACACACACACACTGAGATTGTTTCTGTCAAATATGCTGTGTAGTTTTAACAATTAATTGTAGGGGCATCATTTATGGCTAATTGTATTATATTTAAATAGAAGGTAATAGAATAACAGGTAATAGAGTGTCACCTAGGATCATTCAAGAAATACTCTTTACTGTATGTGTAGGGAATTCCATGAGATGTCATTTTGATGTTTAAGCATAAATAGTAAAGAAAAATTCTAGAATAAAACACTTGGATGTTTTGAATTCCATGAACTCTTATGTTTGCCTTATACTATTACTTTTACTACTCACACTATAACAGGCTTTATATTACATTGTAATAATCCGTTCTATGCACTCCAAGCCAATCTCATCCTCTTTGGGCTGCTGCTCATGTTGCATCATGCTGCCAAAAAGCTGAAAATCAATGTCTGTCTTTTATATACATGAAACTTACAGACACCCACAATTGCAGTAAATTCCATTTTTTATACATAAAGATGTTCGTTAAATTGTGTGTGTGTGGTGCTGTTGCATACTCTACATGGCCTAGGATTTTGGAAACCTGAAGTTGACACTCTCTCTATATACATTACATTAACCCTCAATGGGGTCAAAATGAATCAAAATTAGATTTATTTACCAAGTATATGTAGACAAACAAGACAAAAACAAAAAACATGAATATAAAACATAAATAAAAATTATAGTGAGAAGTGAAATTATGTACAGGTTTGTAGGTTGTTCACCATGCAGTTGTGTAAATAAAGGGATAGATGAATTACACAAATGATCGTCTGTTTTTGCTGTTTATAATGGATGGCATGTGGGAAACAAACTGTCTAGATGTTTTACTGCATAGGGATGTGCTTTAGAAGAGGAGTGCAAACAGATTGTATCCAAGGTTAGAGGGGTCTGTGATGATAATTCCCACACATATTACAGGACATGTTCACCCACTCTAGAGGTGAACATGTCCTGTTATATGTTGTGAGATACCTAGTACTAGACCTAGTGGACCGTGAACCCATACACTTGGTTTATGCCTCATTTGGGGAATGTTATGTGAAAGCTGCCAGTCCTGTTTGCAAATCTCCATCACTTCAAATCAATTTTTAAGACACTGTAATGTTTTCTACTCATTAAATGTCACCAGCTAAAAGCCTCTCATAAAACAGCAAGGGTTTATAGATCTGAGATAACGCCCACCAAGACAATATTCATGCTCATTCGGTTGTGGTATGATTTATCTAGGATGTGTGTTTGGAATTTCTTTGCACAGTGGCTCGTTTCCAATTCCTACACACACACAAAGCTAAGTGTCAATCAGCTAGGGGTACTCTTAAACACAAGGGCTATACGGCTGAAATAGTATTCAATGCGACCAAAATTTTTTAAAAGCTTTCTTAGAAACATCCTTTCATTCTTTCACTATCCTTTCTTTTTCTTCCAAAAGTCCATTCTCTTATCAATTACTCACCAAATAGTCCAACATTAATTCACACGCTTCCCACTCTGTCTACTCTCTGTCTACTCTGTCTACCCTATTTAATTTGCTTCTTTGCATTATCCAGCTTAGGGTGTTGGCATAGGGTGAGCTATAAGGACAGTGCTCAGAGGCCTAAAAGTGGCAGCTTGGTGGTACTGAGAATTGCAAATAATATTTGTAATCAACTTATTTGACTCATTATTGCTGTTATAGTTTATTGCATTCCCAAATTCCAGATTTAAAATAAATCTCCTTAATAAAACTAAACACGTTATTTTGTTGAGCGGTAAAAGTATAAAGAGTTAAAGGCATTTTACATTTGATCTGAATAATTAAGTCGACACTCAATTATGGACATCCAGTTTTAGACCCAGTTCAGGTAGCAGGACATGGATACACACCTACAGCATGTCTTCTGTTTTTAAATAGACCAGGGAGCCATTATTTGGACCGTTTTCTGACTTGAAAAAACATTTATTCGTATACCAATTTAACAAATGTAGAGCTGAAAAGCCCATTAGTCTGAAAAAAGACCAGAATGCGTCTAGACGTGTCTACTCTGAAAGTAAACTAGACGTTTTTAGAACACTTTTACAAGCCCTAGATACTACTGAAACTGAATACAATAGAAGTTTCTACTTTTCAGACTTCTTTTCAGACTATGATAAACAGCATTTTGTTTTGATCTATCTATCTATCTATCTATCTATCTATCTATCTATCTATCTATCTAT
>JAOTQW010000033.1:3817421-3828719 GCA_026260075.1 Sisor rabdophorus | reverse complement strand
CAGAAAGACCCCGTGCCCGGGATTTGAACCCAGGACCTTCTTGTTGTAAGGCGACGGTGCTAACCACTTCGCCACCGCGCCGCCCATGACAGTGCAGGTTAAAAAAATGTATGCTATGACAAGGGAATAATATCTGCTGCATTACTGTACCACATTCTCCAACTATCTACATTTTATATTCTTAAATGTTTTTGAGGCATTTTTTTCATCTTCAATCTTTATTCTGAATGTATGCTAGGTTTCTTACCCGTCTGCATTTCCGACCACAGTTCCCCAGTTCCACTCTCCACAAGGAATGTTCGGCTGTGTCTGGCTCTGCGAAGCTGCTCACGTGCTGCAATATACAAACATACACTTCACTCTGTAATCTGTAAACTATCCTTACTAATCAGCAGCACATGGCCTTCATTACCAAAAACCACACCTAAACATGAAAAAAGGCACATGGAGTTGGAGTGAAGGTTGGGAACAATAACAAAGCCCTTTTTTAACACAGTTTTCTCTGTGATTCAATTTAGCTAACTCTGATACAACTGCTTGGTAATGTGTGGTGTATCAGCCACAGCATTGGTTAAAGTATATTATAATAATGACCTGCTCAAGGAGGAATGATCGCAGATTCTCATTCTAGCTAAAGTAAATAAGTCCCTCTATTATAGGGGAAATATTTTAATTGTAGCTGTAAAACAAAGGATTTTTTTTACTTGCCGCTGGTTATAGTGACTGAGACCCATCAATTAGGTGAGTTTCAGACTGAGTATTGGGTTATCTGATTTAGCTGTATAATGCAGGTACTTTATACTTTTCTTTTTGTATGACACTGTTGTAGGGCAAAGAAATGATCTCCATCAGTATAAAATTGTTTAAAAACTATACTATAGTAAATGGTCAAGTACTTGTGGATAACTTTCAGTATAAAGTACAGTATAAAGTGTATCTGCCGCAAACTATTGCCACAACATTGAATGAACACAGTTGTCTAGAATGCCTTTGTAGTCTGTATTGTTACATCATTCTTTCACTGGTACTAAAAGGGCTTGAACACTGTTCCAAAGACTTGGGCTCTGTCCCAAATTGTATTATCAAACATTTAAGTAAGTGCAAAATTTCCGACTGGAAAGTACATCCAATACTGGTCACCTGTTCATTGCAGGGTCACACATAGATGACACACACACTTACTGGGCAATTTAGAATCACCAATTAACCTAATGTACTGTGGGAGTAGCCCAGATTACCCGGAGGTAACCTACGCAGGCGCGGAAAGACCCCATGCCCGGGAAGCGAACCAGGGACCTTCTTGCTGTGAGGAGATCCGCACTAACCACTACGCCACCCTGACACACTATATCTGCTATGTTAATGTTGTCATGTGACCTAAGACATCACGCCAGGACAAATTGTTAACTTAAAATATTCAGCACAGAGCACTGTTGGGATGAACGCTCAACAGCAGGGCTGAATGAGCCTAAATCTCCACAACTCAAATTTTCGGCCAACCAGGAGACATTTATTTCATCATTTTGTGCCAGGACAGAGCTTTCCGACTACACCTGATTCATTACAACCATTTACTTGATGATCATGAAAGTCACCTCCACTACCCTGGAAAGGCTGTGCTTAATCATGATACATACGCATTCATCAGATCAGGTATTGCTATCTGGCAGGAAGGTCTGGGATGTAATCAGCATTTAAAAACATCCCAAAAGTGCCTAGTGGGGGATAAAATCAGAGATTTGTACAGGCCAAACGAGTTCTTTCTAATGAACTTTTACTAATGTACTCAGGCGCAATCTGGAATAATTTTCAGCATTTAGGTTTCAAGGAGAGGAAATATAATGCTAGAGCATACAAATACATTCTACTTACTCTCAATGTGGAATACAGTGCAGTTTGGTTGTGCTAAGTGCATTAACATAATTATGGGTTGATCTACTGTTAGCTTTGTAGACAAACATCCGTTTTATATTTATGGTGAGCTGGTACTAATAAATAGATCGATAATAAATAAAATAAATAAAAGAGTTATGGGATGATATGGGTAGATGAGGGTAAAAAATTGTTTGTTAAAAATCACACCTTTGGACACAGTTTATAGTTTTTATAATCATTAAAGGGATCTTAGGTTGGTCCTCAGAGATAATCCTTAACTACCCAGACAAACTTTCAAATCAAACTTTATTAGTTCTAATACTGTGGCAACATATTTTAATGTTGTGTAGTAAGTTCAATTTGAGTGCTTGGATGCTCTTTGAGCAAAATATGTAAATGAATACAATCCGGTCCTTACAAATTCTCTGCATGTTCCAGAATTTTCAGCTCTTATTACAGCACTGAGCTTTAGGCAAGATCTGGAAACCATTTACAGTATGGAACAACATTAAAGGAGAAATGAGAGACGAGAAAAGAAATGAAAACAAAAAAAAAATACATTTGGAAAGTAATGACTTCCAATCCTGGCTGACATCATTGTAGTCAAAAGCTTATTTAGATCTGTCAGTTTTACTTTATAAGTCCAGCCAGTGCATAATAGAAGTGTCTGAGTGTGTGGATGTTTGTACTAGGATAATCAATAATTAGAAAATATTCTGAACCTTGGTATACATGTGTGCAGACCAGACCAGGTGAATGAAAGCGTTTGGCTATTTTTCCTAATTTATTGTTACTTTCTGTAAGTGTGGGTTACAGCAGACTTCCCCTACGTTGGGTGTACACAAACCTGGAAACATTGTTTTGAGGACTAAGACACAGGGAGCCTTTATTCAAACACTTGTGAAGTTTAAAGAAAGAAAAGAATGGAGCAGGGGATTCAGGGAAAAGGTAGGTATAGAGGATAAATGGGAAATGTTTGAACAGACGAAAGGAGGTTGAGATCATGGTCCAGCAGCACCTTGTTCCAATTATGTGTGTGTGTGTGTGTGTGTGTGTGTTTGTAGGTAAAAGCTTTTGTCTGTATACTTTGAGTGTGTATATGCTTGATAAAAGAGTGAAAGCTAAAGACTAATAGGGTGCCTTGTTTAGAAATCGCTGCTGTTAACAATAGGGGGCCTATCGTCTTATCATAGATGCAAAGGTGGTTTGTTTCAGGGACGCCAAACAAAAAAGAGAATGGCAGCCCTGCCCCCCACATTTCCCTCTCACTCACTTAATATAAACCACATGCTGTTTTACCATACCCCTCTGATTGAACCACCCCACATCAATCTCATTCTACATTTACCCTGACACACACCAACGAAGAACACAACATTTCCCCTAAAAACCACAACCCCAGCAGTGGATAAAGGCCCATCCTGATTTCCCAGAGCCCAAAGATGTTTTGCATCTCATGCTAATGCAGAAAAGTGATCTGCTGTGGTGTGTTGGATATTTGCCTGGAGTGTTTTTTTTTTACAATCATGTTTATCATTAACAGTAACACTTTAAACAAAGTCAGGTACCTTGCCTGAAACTGGAATCAAATGGACGTGAACCATCCAGGTCCAGACCATTGGTCATTGGTCTCTGACTGAGGTCAATGACTTGGTGGAGACGGAGTTTTCGACAATAGATTGAAGCAGCTTCAGGTTCAAGAGCAATAAGGAGCTGCTCAGCAGAGTCTCTAGCCACAAGGCCTGCCTATGGAGAGATGAAATGTAAAGAGAAGCAACAGTACATAAATATTTTAGTGAACAACAATGCAAAGCTGCTAAGAATTAAACACATTAAAGAATTAAGTTTTTCCTAATTTTCTCCATCATCTTCTTCCCTCTCTATCTTTCTGTTCTCATGCTTGGCCTGGGCAGGTGTGGTTTCCTGTATTTGTGGGCCCGTCTCATGTATTGTTTAAACCAGGAGGAAACTACGCCCCTTTCAAAATCTCAGAACAGAAGAGAACAGAAAAGCAGTTTGAGTAAAAGAGGCTGCTACAAATCAAAATACCATCATGGAGGCCATTATCGAGTTGTAACAAATTGTATCATTGGTAGTTGTAAAGTTTAATAATAGAGATTAATTTAAAAAAGTAATCAACAAAGTGATATTCTTCACACACAGCTGCAGTCCTATTAATGCATATATTCCTTTTTACACACAAAGATAACTGTAGATTAGGCTCTCGGTGGGTATCATAATCTGTATGTGTGAAGGACTAAGAAACAAGCAGAGAGGCATGTCTGTGAGTGAAAGTGTTACTGGAATTGATGAATTCCTTGTGGTCACAGACAGATGGTCTGAGTTTAAGTAGATTACCAGGTAGGCAGCCTCTCTCATGAACTGTTTGGCTGGTTGTCTCCACACAGCAGGAACAGTGATGACCCATCGTACTTCATCACATTCCCGTACAGATGAACACTGATCCCTTACCTCCTGCAAACATACATCACACACAAACATACACAGGACTAGGGTTAATTGTATCAACTCGAATTTGCTTCTGATAAAGTTACTTACTTATTTAAGTCCCAGTAAAGTGGGACACACAATGTATTGCTGAAAAGTGTTTGAAAAATGTACTTTTACAGCACTTGCAGATGCCCTTATTCGGAGCGACTTCTAGAATATAGTATTCATCTAGTAAACAAGTCCATCACAAAACTGCTGAAATGCTTAACTGATAAACATATTTAAACCCTGTAGGAGAACACCCCACCTCCTTTAACATATTAATCCTAACCATGTTAAATAATACTTTTACATGCTTTTTTTTACACATTAAACATGATAGCATTGTTCTGGAGAAGTGGAATAGTCCACCTTTATACTGTATATTTGAATTGGGTGGGATGTGGCAATTCTATGTCTTGGTATAAAAAATATAAAAAGAAAATAGAAAGATTTTCTTTATTACCTTTAAGGCATGCTCTCTGAAGAATCTTAAAGCATGTGCAAAAACCTCAATGGCGCGGACTCTCCTTCCACTCACTGACTCCAACTCTGTCTCCATGGTGAGGTCCTACAAAACAGGTCAAAAAGGTGCCACAAAAATGTATGTAATATCGTAATTCTTATTCATCCATCCTGACATGAATTTTCCTTCATATTAACCAGAAACCATAATTTTGTATAGTTCCATTGCTAAGTATTCACCAGGATATGAAATGTTTATTTGTTTTATGCCTGCTTTCTTACACTAGTGCTATGAATCTTCATTTTGAACTTGTCAAAGTAAAGCCACTGTCTTGCTTCTTCGGGATCCAAGTCATGGTAACTGTCACGTGCTGCAAAGCCAAAACTGTGGAAGCGAAGGTCAGGGGTCAGCAACAAGCAGGTAGGGCTCTTTTGATTAGCCACACCAGGATCGCCACCCTCCCATCGCCTGCAGTGATGCAGTTGAGACATAAACGTGAGCATTTGGGAAAGATGCAAATGTGCAACATGACTGCAGATAAAAACTGCCGAAACACTGATTTATGTCTTGTCTTATTGTTAAATCAACTGTTGATATGATCAGTTACCTCATCATATGAATGACCTCAGGGTCCTCTGTAAAACTGAAGGCATAGCCACTGGAGGTGGTTCCAAAATCAATTGCCACCACCACAGAAAACGGACGTGCTACACATGGCTTCAGCTCAGTTTTCTGCAAGCAGGGTCAGAGATAGTTTTTGTAGTTTGGTATGGGGAGGAACAGAATAAAATGTTCAACCAAAAAATGTGGTGTATTTCCAGTGAGGAAGAGGGAGAAAAAGGAGTCTAATAATGCTTAAACCTCAGCTGTAACAATTTCTTGAGGAGTTGTAGTTATCAGATCTGTGGCTCTGCCTGGTACTGATAAAAACAGCCTCCTTCCTTCATTTTTCTCTCTCTTTCTCTCTTTTTCATTTTCTCTCTCTCAAACATATTTTATTCCTCTCACAAACTACATCTAAAAAAAGCTAAACATTTCAGTCTTGGTTTCATGTTGCAGAGCGTGTGTAGTAGTTAATAATTTCTTACCACTTTCTAAAAGCACACATTGGATTAAAGTGTTTAAGGGTCTACCACAGATTGTAGTGTGTATGAAGAAAGAAGAATTAACACACATTTTGGTTTAAAAGCCTTACACTAAATAAAGGTGCCGCTAAATAAAACTGCAGACATTGCATATGCCGCTTCTTCCTTTACCGTAACAGGGCTTTAAATCAGCAGTCTGCTTTAGCTTTGCACCATTATGGTTAACAACAAAAATGTGGATGTGGCACCTGATCTGAGATTAGTATTTAGCAACATACCGGAGAGGGCGAGGGAGTGAGAGGAGCGATGCTGCAGTCATTTCTGGAGGGAGAAGGAGAGCTGCTTGGAGATCTAGATCTGCATTGGTCCTCATCTGGAAGAGAGCAGATGAAAAGATCAATGTTCAAAACTTGGACTATGTCAATTTCCATAGTCTATTGAGCTCATGACTTTTACGAAGAACATTTCAAATTACACACGTTTGCATTCGATCTTATAGTCTTTCCTAAACACACATCGCAACAGGCTTCTTTCTCTATGCATAAGTATTTAAGTTCAACACTGACCATTTGATCAATAATTAAAGCATCTGAGTGGAGGATAGTGTGCTGACTAAATTTATATTTTAATTTACCTTCTATATATAATAATTCCTTAATTTGGAGTCATGGGAGCCAAGTTCTCTAAAGCATGAAATGCAGAATAGGCATTCCCTGGACAGGTTGCCAGTTCATCGCAGGACCACCCAATCACATTTACACTCACTACTTTGAGCAATTTAGAATCAACAATCAACTCAACATATATGTTTTTAGACTGTGGGAGAAAACAAATTATAAACCCATGTAGACACAGGGAGAACATGCAAGCTCCACACAGAAAGACCCCTGCTTGAGAACCTGGGCCTTCTTCCTGTGAGGCAACAGTGCTAACCCCTTAGCCATCATGCTGCCCTTGGCTAAATTTTATTTACTTGAATTTTCCTTTATATGTATGTCAATTTTAATAAATGGATAAATTGTCTTAAGGCAAAACATAAATTGACATTTTCTCTTTACAGAACATTAAGTTAAAAAAAGTTTAAAAAATATTCAAGCTTTATATAGGTATCATCAATTTAATTAACAAATTTAATTATAATTAAAATGTAGATGTTTATTCATTTATTTACTATTAGGCAAGCATAAGGTGAGGACACCAGAGGATTTGATTCATTCCAGAGGATACCCTGAACATGCAAACTCCGCACAGAAAGACCCCAAGCCTGGGATTCGAACCCAGGACCTTCTGTGCGACTGTGCTAACCACTACGCCACTGTGCCGCCCAAAGATGTGATTATGAATGAAAATTAAAATCATAAATACTGGTGAGTGTGAGTATAAATTATGCCCTTTCTACAGTCAGAAATAATTATATGTAATTGTTCTACAGCTAAATCTGTAGAACAATTACAAAAATACAGCTAAATTGTTCTACAGCTAATCTAGAATATTATATAATCCATAAGTCTGATGTGCACTTTAACTACATATTTATTCTTGCAAATGTTTTTTTTTTGCTAAAGATTCTGATGATAATTTTTAAAAAAAATTGCTCATAAAATTAGCCCCACCCTATACATACAAGTTGATGTGGTTAAAGTGTATTGCAACTGATAACAGCTTTTCCTATTATTCATTCATTCATCTGCTATACCTGCTTACCCAAACACGGGGTCACTGGGGTCTGCTGTAGCCTGTTCCACCGCACATAGGGTGAGAGGCAGGGGGTACACCCTGGACCGGTTGCCAATCCATCGCAGGGCCACACACACACACACCCACACACACTCACATTCACTCCTATGCAATTTAGTCTCACCAAATAACCTAATGCACATGTTTTTGGACTGTGGAAGGTAACCTGAGTACCCAGAAGAAACCCACGCCAGTACGGGGAGAACATGCAAACTCTGCCCAGAAACACCCCAAGCCTGGGATTTGAACTCAGGACCTTGCTAACCACTGTGTGAGGCGACCGTGCTAACTACTACGCCACCGCGCTCCCCGCTTTCCTTATTATATTATCAGCAATACAATATTTCTTTTTTTTTACTTCAGAAAATTGTCCTCAGCATGTTTTCAACAAGGGTTTCCCGGGATTTCAAAGAATTCATGATTTACAATAAAATGAAGAGGTTGCCCTAGTTTTAATGCCTTACTATCCCTTCATCCCATCATCAACTACTGTTCACAAGACAACAAATGTGGACACATACACAGACACATGCACACGATAAATAACTCGCTCATAAGAACGACTGGAATGTTATCAGACGCAAACACGCACACATATCACAGAGGGGATGTTAGATAAGGATATGCCACACCTATGTGAACCACAGCGCACTGCTACCAAAATCTGTTCTGTTTACAAAACTTATTTTATCCATTACTGAGGCTAGTTCACTTTGTGTTAGAATTAAAAATCAGCCAAAAGTTATAGATAAAAATATGGATAAATCTATAAACGGGCGGCACGCATGGTGATTAGCAAGGTCGTCTTACAACAAGAAGGTCCTGGGTTTAAATTCCAGGCATGGAGTCTTTCTTTGTGAAGTTGCATGTTCTCCCAGTGCTTGCCTGGGTTTCCACCAGGTACTCACAGCAAGAGAGCCAGGTTTAATTCCAGGGGGTCCTTTTATGCAGAGTTTGCATGTTCTCCCTACGCTTGTGCGGGTTTACTTTGGTTTCCTCCCATAGTTCAAAAATCATGTTCATTAGGTTGATTGGTAATTCTAAATCCCATAGGAGTGTGTGTGTGGTTGTGTATCTATGTGTGGATAGAGTCCTGCGAGTCCTATCGAGGGTATACTTCTGCCTCTTGGAATATTCTCCGGCAGGCCGCCGTGACCCCAAGTTAGGGAATGTAGATAAATGAATGAATGAATGTTAGAGTGTGAAAATACTCTTTTTTTTGTTTGCATAAGCAAACAAATTACACTTTTTGACTTTTTATAAAGATGTATATCCATCTAATTAGCCAATCATGTGGCAGAAGCACAAAGAATAAAATATCTGAAATCTAGGTCAACAGTCAAGTTATTAACATTAAAACAGAGCACCAGCAAATAATTTGGTTTCAGTAATTTTATCATGGCATGGATGCTGGGCAGGTTGGATAGTTATTTCAAGGCTAGTGGGTTCTTGGGACATTTATTTCAAGTGAAAAAAAGTGATCTGTGGCAAAAAAAGTGGCAGATTTACAGATAAAAACATGTTGCTCTTAAAAGATGGCAGAGATAAATAGCCAGACTTTATCAAACATACAATTGTTATATGGTAGCTCAAAAAATACTAGTGAGCAAAAAGAATGCACAAGTCACAGAATCCTCGAGACTGATAGACAACAAGAGCAGTATACTATAATAATACCTGGAACCTGGAGGCTGTTAGTGTTGGGATGTAGTCTCGCCATCATAGAGGAAACAGGGCTGTCACAGCCTGATCAGGACAGAAGAATTATTAATAGATTAGTAATATTAATAGAATATTTTACAATTTATTAAAAAATAATTTGCACAATTACTTTGCCAAGTTTTCATCTGTTTGGTGCTTGGACACCATCTTAAAGTGTTCTTATTCTTTCCATATGTTCCAGAACACAAGTCTTAGCCACTTTTCCACACCATTAACACCAGCTGCTTCTATGTCCACTAAGATGCTTGAAGGTAACAAACTCTTCTTCAAATTCTTCTTTTTACTTTACAATTTATTGTTATATATTATGTATATATAATATAATGTATATATTTATTTGTATATCTAATGTTATATAATGCTATATATTTAACCATATTATATATACATACTATTATAACTAAAAATTATTACTTGGTTAACCCTTCAGGTGGGACTTTCCCACAAGCGGCATCACTCCAAAGCAAGGAAAATACTATTACACATGACCTCCCAAATCTTTTCATAAAACTAAATTTAGCTATTGTTGGAAGTGCTCCATCTCATTGTCTCTTACTGTCCATCTTCCATTTAAAGGTTTTTCTTCACACAAAGAAATAGGACACACAATATCAAGAGTATATACGCCTTTAAATGTCTATTTAAGAAATCATACAAGACACAACTGATACTTTACATTACTGTAATTGCAATTAATATGGGAGTAAAATTGCAGTAAAATTATTTCATCAACAAGCTAGTTCAACTCGTTTTCAATTTTTGCCAGAGAGTAAGGGAGAGTTTCTTCTCTGGAACACAGTGCATGCTTTAGAAAATCACAGTGCACTGGTTACTACAAGACCAGTACTGCAAAACACTTTAGGCTAGTAAGGCAGTTTTTCCTAGAGAGCATTTCCACTCACCCTGCGATGATGAACCAGTTCTCTTGTTGTCTTTGTGATGCAAATACAAATACTTTTTTTAATAAAAAAAGGCCACAACCACATATATATGTATATGATGTTTCCGATGCTATTAAAAAGGTCAAAAGATGATTGTATTTGATGAAATATCCAGCTCAAGATGACAAAAACTTAAATAAAATAAAAAGCACTAATAGAATGTGCTAAAAAATTAGAGGGGAAAAATCCAAACAGTTCTCATTCTACAGCCCGAAGTAGAATTTTTTTTCTTTTGCTTGCAATGTGTTACCTCCTGTGTCTGTATCCAGGCACTCAATCTCTCAACTGCATTGGAATGTCAGAGAGGAAAGGGTGATAGAGAGGGAGCCACACCACCGCACATACACATACGTTTTATTTGGCTCTGGAGGCTCTCATAGTGCAGAAGAAAGGGGAGGGGAGAGTGACTTCATAGGGGATCATATTCAATCACTCTGTGTGTGTGTGTGTGTGTGTGTGTGTGTGTGTGGATGGAGGGGAGTGTTTAGAGTAGTAGTACAGAATGATTAAGTCATCCACTCCCCCTTTTTCCCTTTCTCCCCCTGCACCCTCTTCATCAGACCCTCTGTTTTTCCTACTATACCAGCTCTCCTGTCTTGCCTCAACTTTCTTCCTGTCTTCTCCTAACTCTCTTTCATCTTTTAACCTTTTTTTCCTCATCCTACTCCATCTGCTTTTTCCCCATATCATCAAGTTTCATGCAGCAGCTTTGCAGTTTTATAGCCTTTGAGGTTGAATGAAAATGTAGTGATTAAACTCTGGTTTTTCAGCATGACATGATGCAAATTGTTTATCTAACTTCAAGCTTATAAATGTGAACATTGAGTTTAACAATTCAGAATTGCAATGCAATTTTTTAAACCACTCCAGTAAAAGTATATGTGACTGTGTATATGCATAAGAAATATGAATATATATAATCAGACTGGGCGGCGCGGTGGCGCAGTGGTTAGCACCGTCGCCCCACAACAAGAAGGTCCTG
>JAOTQW010000033.1:3794933-3813837 GCA_026260075.1 Sisor rabdophorus | reverse complement strand
GCTGGGATAGGCTCCAGCAGACCCCTGTGACCCCGGATTCGGGAATAAGCGGATAAAGAAGATGAAAGATATATATAATCAGACTGATGGCTACGGTGACGAAAATGCAACTTTACTTTACTGATTCGGGATTCTAAACAAAAATGATTTACACAGTTCTGGTGTTGCACAATTTAAAATAAATAAATTTTCCATGTCTGGAGCTTATTAGTAATGCCCTTGTGAGGGGCTCAGGTAGGGGAACCCATTCAGACTTCACATACACACTTATATATATGCACACAGGTTAGTGAACATTACAACCATCTGCATAAAACTCTGGAGGACCTCTTGTGCTGCCAAAAATGCGTGCTGAACCATAGAGGCATTCAAGAGAACATCTGAAGGTGTGCTGTTTTTCTGGCTTCTTGTTTAGAAAATCTTGTAAGTTTCTAAAAGGAGTCTTTGTTTGTCTAGAGTCTTTGTTTGTCTATCTCTTCTGTGCTGGATCACAGATCTTGTTGAACTCTGAAGTCTAGTTCCTCAGGTCATACATGAACCATATTAGTATATTTTTCTACTGAAAGAGGTCAGTGCTTTTAAAGAACACTGTTTCCATTGAATCAGTGTATCTAGTCTGAAATAATGCTTAGGAAGATGGTCCCCTATGCATCACATATCTTTTGTCAGATTTATTTTTCTCATAGTGCATATTTATATAATCACATTCTCTAGTAAAATAAGGGCACAGCCCCTCAACATGATGTTACAGAAAACAAAATTTACTTTTTCCACTGCTTCCTAGTCTAGTGCACATGCCTACATGCCCACTGACGGTGTACAGGGGTCAGCATGGGCACTTATAGCCTGTTATTAAAAAGCTTAGAGGCACTGATGTAGGTCATATGGCCCTCAGAGTGGCAGCACTTTTAGCATTATTAAATCAGACGTCAAAAGTTCCACACCAGGTCTAGTATCTGTAAAATATCCATAGTCAATAGCCAGTGCTTTACACATAGCAGCCCTTCTCCTTCTGTTTTATCAATATTTAGCCATCCGTTTGCAGACTTTTCCTCTTACACCTTTGCTTTAGATAGGAAGTCAGTAAGTCAACTAACGGAAAGTGCACCTTATAGACCTACTGCAAATTTGTTTGTGCTGCCCGAACCAGGAAGTGATTTGTCTCTGACACCAAACCCTTCCTATATTGTTTGCCACCCTTCCGCTTTCTAATAGCCAACACCCAGGACAGAGTAAGAGATGTGACATGGGACATTATGTCCACAGGCTAAGAGAAAAGGATCACACTTCACAGTTTTTATAGGAGCTAAAGTACATCTCTCTCATATCTCTCATGTGTATATGTGCAAATAAATGTACTGACATATCAACATCTAAACAGCCTCAAGTGTTGCTTCCTGAACAAACTGGCCTGTGCTGTGATCCAGCTATGCGGATGATTGTATACACGTGTGTGTATTGGTGAAGTGTATTTTGTTCTTCCACCCTTGGTTTCCTGTGACATATTTCCACCTTCTATGCATGCACACCCATAGAACCCTGCACGTACACATGAATAAACAATGCATACGCAATTCTGTTCCCCTAAAACATAAACAAGTTTTTTCAATTAACTGCTAGAGTGTTTTTTTGCACATTTTAATAGAATATGGCTTTTTGTGTGGATGATGAAGTAAAGGTTAACAGTTAATTTGTTTAAGATTAGAATATAAGCATTGTGTGTTTGTGAGCTAGATGTGCATTTCTGTCTGCACGCACGCACGCATGCATACAAAGAGAACTATTATAATAAATAGGCCCCACAAAAATATACCTATTCTCTTACTAGGCCTATTTAAGCATAGATTTTAAAAAACTGAAAAAAAACAGGGGTACAGAGAGTATAAATCATGCCATTTTACTCTTGTGCAATCCAGACCCCCTTAGCAGAGACAGAATAAATCAACACAATACTGCCTTTCTTACCACACTGAGGAAACAAAAACCTGAAACTTTGGTACAGTTACAAGTGAGGTTTTATAGCAGATTCCAGAAATGTTTGCATTAAATTTTTAAGACTGCGTACGCAGAACATTAAAAATAATATTTAGTTGTGGATAAAGTCTGAGTCATTTTTACATTGTGGGTGCCCTTGTTTCCCCTTTAAAACACACTCATTTTTTACATTTTGTGGATACAAGTAAATCATCTAAGGATAAGTTTTTTTGTGTTGCTTTGTTAGTTCTGGGTGTTTTCCTAGACCCTCTTCATTATTTATTATCTGATAATAGAATCTTCTTTTTTTCATGACTATAACACAGGGTCATGTGTAGATATGCCAAACCCTAATGATGCAAGTATTTTTCACATAATTACAGACCATTACTCACAAATGAGCAAGAAACATATGAGGTATTAAACAATCTGAAAATTGATACAAATTTAAGTGTTGGATTAGTATTTCCATTACCCATTGATATTTTATTCTCAATACAAACTATTACATCATGTATTTGCTAGTAGTTGTCTTGAACTTCAAATCCTAGAATCCTAATCTAAGAAGGGGACCTTTATTATGGCACTACATCTGACATTGCTTGTACACTGGACTCAATCTTGAGAAACTTATGGTCTTGAATCAGTTTGATTTCATCACTTATATCATGTCTTAAACCTAAAAACTAACTTTTTTTAAAACTGAACATTTATGGAAAACTCTTACAGAAAAGGTCAGCATGGTGTGTTGCCTCACAGCAAGATGGCCCGGGTTCCATTTCTGGGCATGGGTCTTTCTATGTGGAATTTGCATGTTCTTCCCATACTTGATTGGTTTTTACTCCAGTTATTTCTGGTTTCTTCCAACAGTCCAAAAACATTAGGTTGATTGGTGATTCTTATTTGCCTCTAGGAGTGAGTGTGAATGAGTGTCTGTCCGTGTGATGGACTGGTGACTTGTGCAGGGTGTACCCTTCCTATGTTTTTCTCTGTAGACAGCTGGGATAGGCTCCAGCAGACCCCTGTGACAATGAATAAGAATATAAAAGATGAATGAAAATTAATGTTGCAGAAAATACGCTTGAAGGGCAAATGTAACGGAATTCGATTCCAAGCCACCCCTGTGGGCTACTGAGCAAGGCCCGATTGCTCAGTTGTAAGTCGTAGGGCGTCTACCAAATAATATAAATGTAAACTCCAGGGTCACATGTTAAATGTGCACATGTCCATGTGGATTCGTCAAAAAAGTTTTTTTAGGGGATTGGACTAGTGTGCACAGTGCGCCACCTGCCGGTAATGAAGAGAAACATACTCTCAACATCATAATGCTAGTAGTTGTATTTGTGGGCTATATTGTTGTACTTTGCAACAATATTTCTTGTTTCATTGTGAATGTTACGACAAAAAACAATCGAAGATTTGGCTTGAAATATTTTTGGGGTAAAGTTTTATTTTTCGCTTAGAAGAGAAGGTGTTTGAATTCAGGCCACCAAACCTCTTACCTTAATCAACAGTTATACTGTCTTGGCACTGTAAAATAAGGGATCAGTAAAATAAGCACATGTAAATGTTTGTAAATAAAGACAAGCTTTCTGAAATAGTTGGCGCTGTGATTGAAAAAAAATAATTCAAGAGTACATTAAAATTCTATATTGAAGTGTATCTATGTTCTATGTGAATTGTTTGTATAATACCTTTAAATTGCGTTATATAATTGCTTATATAATTGCGTTAGATTCTTGTTTGTTTGATTTTTTATATTTGCCCTGTATGTGCACCTTATATTCTTATATCATTATCTTTGCACCTTAAAAATTTAATTAAAATGCAGGAAAAATAGCAAAAAAGGCTTGTACATTGGCAATTTATACATAGTGCCTGCAGAAATTATTTATGTTTTTTTTTAATCACTGGTTAATTTAATTTATCTATTAAAAGATATTTTCACGCGGGCTGGAGAAAACTGATGGATTTCTGGGATCTGTTGCGATGGGAAGAACACGACGCCACCTAGTGTTGGCTATGATCAGTTTAGTTACAGGTAAACCAACCTGCCATCGGTAGGTCACTGATCCAGGCTTTAACTATTTAATGCCGAGCTGGATGAAAAAGCTTAGTTTAAATCATGAGTAAGATCGTCTACCAAACGCCAGAAATGTAAATTTGACTGGTAAGTGTTCCCGCTCGCGCGCATGCGCATTCAGAAGAAAGGACGGGGCTACGTGTTTAAGCACAGACCACGTGACCATCGCGTCCTGAACGCGTTTAGCCGACAGTAGTTAAGCTACTCAACTACACCGAGAGTGAAGGAATTACCCCTCTCCTCTTTGTGCGGAGTTAAGTATTTTTGGTGGTTTTCGACGGACTATAAAGAACGCCATGCCAGGTACATTATTCTGAACCCTTTGGTGATTAAAAAATATATATTTTGTATCTTCACACATGCGGTATTTGCATGTTTTAGTAACTCCATCTTTAGACACGCGCGTGGTTTAGACGTCCTAATTTCTAACGCACAGGTATGAACGTGTAAGGAATGTTTTTCAAGAGAAATAGAGGGTAAATGGGAATGGGGGCGGTTTAACTTTCCTTGTTACTGGTCTGGTTTTGCTTAAAAAGTGTCTTGAACATTAAGTTCAGTCGCCTTTTTTAGTTAATTGACTCGTTCCTTTGTTAAATCACATTGGTAAAATGGATTTTGCGCTTTCATATCTTAGCTTGTTTCAGTAAAAGTGTAATTAATTTAAGTCACATTTCTGCTAAAAAAGCGTGTAATGGTCAACAATGTTCCTACTAAACAACTGTCTCGTATAACGGCAACAACGTCCTTCAGACATGCAGCCCTGGAACACAAACATTAGCCTGCTAGCGCGCTCTTTGTTTTGGTGAGACGGTTTTTTTTGTCTTCAAACCAAAATCAGTTACATTTGTTTCTTTTCTGTTTTTAATAACACGTCTTTCTCATGGTTATATAATCCGAATTATCGTTTTGTTTACAGTATACGAAGCGTTAGGAACATTTTGTTTTGTTCCCTCGAACACTTGGCGTACACGCTGTGTGCTTCGTTAGCACGCACTGCTACATGAGCTTCATTTGTCCAGATATGAACATGTCGACCTTCTGTTTCAAAGACGCATCACTGGAAAATGGATAAGATAACTTTATCCCGACTCGCAGTTGTTATTGATTTCTTGAACGTATTCCACTATGCTCCGACAAAGTTTTACAATCGTGCTTGGGTCAAAACGGGTCCCACTCCATGTGGTTCTGCCATATTAAAAAAAACAACAACCACCACCAGCTCATAATGGCACTTAATTTTACAGGCTTGTCCTCTGTGATTATCGTTTTCACTCTATAGATCAAGATAATTTAGGAAGTGCTTATTTCTCTTAGGTTGTATGAGTTGAGTCACATTGTGAGCATCATATGCATCGCTACATGTTGTGACTTAATATGTTGCAAGCCATTGCAAAAGACTAATTGTTTATGAATCACTGCCATGTTTTAAGCTACACCCATCTTCAACTTTTTTGGTTTTTGTATATTTTATGCTTGGGTACTATAAGTGTTGTAAATCTTATTTGGTGACATAATGTTTGGGAAGTTCATCTTGCTATGAATGCTTTACACTTGAATGAACTATAAATGCCAAGAACACTTACTGAAACATCAAGTTCCTTTTAACTCCTCTGTCCCCAACTAATCAAGCCAGAGCACTAACAACAAGGAACCAAAACTTCATCGGTTTGGAGCAAAAAAATCTAGGCAGAAACCAGTTGCGGATCGCCAACACACCGAGCTTAAATGATTTATCCTTTATGACTTTGAACTGTTGTCTAAACAAAGTTCACACATGTTTAGGATTCTGTAACAACGTTTTAAAATCATATAATTTTCAATGTTTGTTGCCTTTTATGGTGCTTTTAAATACGGCAGTAATGAACAGCAAGAATTCAGATTTATGTAACATTTACTGATGCCAACAATAGTTGCTTGAGGCATCTTTTGGATCTAATTGTGTGTTAAACTATGCTTCTTGTGTCTTAATGACAGCTAAAAATAAAAGTCTAAACAAAAGAGGGGGAAATCTGTCTGTATAGAGCCAGGAAATGGCACAAGGAAAGCAATTAACACAACCTAGTGTCATCTTCAGATGTGGAGATGAGGTTATGTTTATACATCTGATCTGTAAGACGACAACTAATTTTTGAGCAGACAGGCTAGTCCTGTACTTCTTTGGGAGTTGTCTCTCAGAGTCAGACATTTTTTAAATTGGGGCTAGGCAATATGACTATCATGGCATGTTAATTTGTTGTTTGTATGGTGCATTAATAGGCCTACTGTACAGACCATGATGGGCACGCTGCCAAGAAAATTTCACAAAATTAATTAAAAATCCGTCTAATTTGTTAACTAGCTGGAACATGCAGAGGGGGAAAAACACTGTTGTATGGTGTTTAATACATGTGAGATATATAATTTACCCCTTTTGTGTTTCCTAAATTCTTTTGTCTCAACTTTAATCTTGGAATAAAAAAAGTGATCGAGAAACAAAAATATTACAAATATACACTTGGGGGGTGGGGGGTCCAAGTCAATCACACTTCTGTGTATTTCACTCTGGATAAGTGTCTGCTAAATGCTGTAAATGTGAAATCAAGCTGCCAACTAAGGAAGCAACACTGACTGACAATGGCACATGGAATAGACAACAGGTGGAAATTATAAGCAATTAGCAAGATTAGCACCGCAATAGAGAAGTGGTTCTGCAAGTGATGACCACTTCTCAGTTTCTGTGCTTTCTGGCTGATGTTTTGGTCATCTTTGAATGCTGGTGGTGTTTTCACTCTAGTGGTAGCATGTCTACAACCCACACAATTGGCTCAGGTAGTGCAGCTCATCCAAAATCGCACATCAATGCGAGCTGTGGCATTAAGGTTTGTTTTGTCTAACCAGGTAGTGTCCAGAGCAAGGAGGCCCTACCAGGAGACAGGCCAGTACATCAGGAAACGTGTATGTACATGAGCCTGATCGAACAATCAAACGGACTCCATGAGGGTGGTGTGAGGGCCAGATGTCCATATGTGGGGGTTGTGCTTACAGCCTAGCACTGTGCAGGACGTTTAGCATTTGTCAGAGAGCACCAAGATTGGCCATTGGCCACTACCTGCAACATCCTCCTGTTGCACTACTGACTGTCCAGGACTTGCCAGATGCTTTAGTCTGTCCATGTCTGGGAGGAGATCCCTCAGGAAGCCATCCGCCACCTTATCAGGAGCATGCCCAGGCATTGTAGGGAGGTCATACAGGCACATGAAGGCCACACACCACTGAGCCTTATTTTTGCTTGTTTTAAGGACTTTACATCAAAGTTGGCTTAGCCTGTAGTTTGTTTTTTCACTTCAATTTTAGGTGTGACTTCAAATCCAGATCCCCATTTGATTTTTTTTTTTAATTGTCAGCACATTTAACTATAAAGTTAGTATTTCATTCTTAAAATATTTAATGTATATTGTTATATATTGGCTAATGCTTGCTTTATATTTGTTAACTCTTTATATAATTGTTTATTGCATATTCTTTATTAATGTTAAATTTGGGATGAGATGAATTCCTATGCTTTCTCTCTGAATGAGTTGATGAGTACTGGACTGGCTTAATGTTTTTTTACTTTTTTATGAATTTTTAGCTTTATTCATATGTAAACTTCTGGCATTATGGATGTTTATTCTGGTTCACTAGATCCGACTGTGTGTATACACAGGGCTGGGCAATATGACATAAATGTAATCTGTAAACTAAATTTCTCATGTTGGGTAATGGCGATATATCTATATACTGTTTGATGTTGGCTTTCAAAGATCATTCTAACAATGATTGAAGCCACACAATTTTGAGAGTTAGTTAATAACATAAAAATAGCATACTAAAAAACAAACATATTAACGCTTGTACTAAATTTGGTTTGTTTGATGTAATGGGTCTGTGCTTTTATTTTAAAAACACAGGTTTAATGGTCATAATAGATAAATGTCTTTTTTTTTTTTTTTTTTTGGGAGTAACCCCATAATTTTGGAATTGAATGGCTCATAGTGATTAGCCAGACTGCCTCACAGCAAGAAGGGCCCAGTTTCGATTATTTTTTTTTCTTACATTCAGCAATCCTGTACATAAGATTGATTCTAAATTGCCCAAGAGTTGTTCATCTGTGTGGCCTGTGATGGCTGGCAACCTGTCCAGGGTGTAACCCTGCCCTTTCCCTATGTGTGCTGGGATAAGCTTTAGCAGACCCCCTTGACCCAGAGTTGGTAATAAGCGGCTATCTAAGATGAATGAATGCCTTTTTATAGCCTTGTCTTTTACCCAAAACCGTTTGTCTGAAATAGATGTGTTCTTGCATTGTGGCTGTTAATAATAGTATCTGCTTTAGATCAGACCCTTATAGTCTACTAAAGGTACATAAGTAAATGATATCCTGCCAAAATTTGTAGGCAGAGTGAAAAGGGAAATAAAATTCATCTTATAATTGCTACAACAGCTCTGGATTACTATTTCTCTTTCCATGCTCACTTTACATGTCCTTCTAACTTAATTCTCTTGTTGTTTGCTCTATAAAAACATTTTTGAAATGTTTGAAATTTTATTTAATGTATTTTAATGTATTTAATTTTATGTATTTAATGTCTGATAGATCTGTCAAACACTTCAATGTAGCTTTGGCCACATAACTGCGACTCAATGCTTTATGCAGCATTTTCATTGTTTAAAGTAATATAGTATGTAATAGTATTCAGGATTTAGTGAGCTACGTGGATGAGTAGTGAGATTGGCATCAATACTGGTGAAGGAAAAAAATGGTGCGAATATTTTGGTGTAATCCTGCAATTTAAGGTAGTGGCACACTCCACTCTCGGGCTATATTAACAAGAGTTGTATGTATAAAATAAAATATAATTACAGGTGAATGTTTTTAGATTTGTCCAGTTTTGTCTGAACTGTCCCAGAACTGAAGTTGTTTAAGTGGTGGAATTTATATTGGTTTCGGAGGGCGTTTACCTCCTGGACTTGTTATGATCAGAGTTATTCCATCAGGAAATAAACACGTAAGGTTACAGGGTGTCAATAGGCTCTCTCTATTTAGCAACATATAAACCAAATCTCTAATAGAGGGAAAATTTGCAGGTTTAATTAATGTTAAACTAGAGAATCTACCAAGCCTGTGTATTTATGATCTATTCTACCATTTAATTTTAATCAAATAGTGCCTGATAAGCCTGAGGAAGGTGCTGCAAGTAGACTGGAGGAACTGCTGGGAGAACCAAAAACCAAACAGATGAGCAAAGTGTTTACCTAATTTTGATATTTAGAATTTTACCTGTTGTTTATTACCTTGGGGGCTGTTAAATGTAGAAATTTTGTGGAGGTTTGTCTTCGGAAGGTTATTTGAAGTTCATATTAAATTTACAATTAATTTAAAATTAAGTTTACATTTGTTTTGATAACCTTTTTAATTACTGACATATTTACATTTTAATCATCAATTTTTTTGGGGGGGGGATTTGGGATAGACATCAACGGACCCCTATGTTAGGGAATAAGCGGGTAGATGAATAAAGGAATTAACCTATTTAAATAATGGTATTGTGAAATTTATATTTATCCTCATAAAGTAATTTAATTCGTTAATTACTTCTGCTGTAAAATAATTATTTATACCACCTGCTTCTAAGTTTGACATTTTTGTCTGATGGCCACTGAATTAGGAACTTTTTTCATTTCACGAAACTTTTATTATTATAATTTATGGTTATAGATAGCTGATGCTTCGACAGATTTTGTTTACTACATTCGAATACAGCTACAGAGTTTACAATGTATGTATTTCAGTAAGTGAGCTGCTTTATAAATACTTTATACTTTAAGAGAAAACCTGTATTTCTGCATTCATACAGTCATAGTTGCAATGCAACATATATTCTGCAGGTCTGCTAGTCCTTGATGTTTAGATAAAATTAATAAAGAATGTTGGTTTGTACTAGACGGGCCATTACTTTAGTTTCCCTATTTGCTTTTATTTATCAATTCAAATGATGGGTATGTCGCTAATCCACTACAGACCACTGAAATATTGCCTTTTATGTCATTGGTTGTATGTTTTGTTCCGTTGATGTGTGTATGCATGCACTTTGCGTCTTGTTAATAATTGATGAAACTGCAAATACGGCCAATAAGATGTTGTAAACAAAGCTGTAAATGTGCCATAGCATGCAGTACATGTGCCAGATTAGCAAGTCTGAGTAACTCGTGTTTTCCCCCATTTTCAGAATCTGGCAAACACATTGCAGGTGTTGCATATAAAATATAACTATTTGCACATGGGATTGCAAAGTGAGAAACCATTCCACGCGTTGAGCTAATTGGCTAAACAAACAAGAGACTGTAAACAAGCGACATGTTTTTAAAACACCAAGCCAGTTAAATACTTGGTGGCTCCAATGTAAAGGAAAATAAATCAATAGCCCAACCATTTCAGCATGCAAAAGACTTTACTTTTAGATGGCTCTAAATATTCCAGTAGAACATGAATTAAACAACTTCAACCTGTGCTGTTTTTTTTTTTGGCTAATAACGTATTTACTGTGAATTTTGCTTTACTTTGTCATGTCTACATACACACTTAATTCTAGGCCATACAAGCTAAACTTGTATTTATCCCCCTTGGTGAGGAATCCTGCCAATCCTGATTTGTCCTAATCGCTGTGCGCGCAGACCGCTGTTTGTTTTTGTCTGCCTGCTAAAGCAGCAAGGAGTGCTTAGTTTCTTCTAAAAGCAGAACACACGTGTAGGATAAAACCGGCAGATGTGTGCGAACGAAAGGGATCAACTAAGACCGAGACTGGTCACGTTGTTCATCCCTTACACAATTTTGGCCTCAGTGTCCAGACTAATTTTGCTACACATGGACTTAACTACCCAGCTCTACACCCCTACAGAGGTTGCTCATGTAACATGCATGGTTTGTCATTTTCATCATTGCTTGCTGTAATTTTACTGAGCATGAAATAAAAAGACAGTAAGAAACTGTTAGGAACACAAGCTCAGGCCTTAAACACTCTCGCAGGATAACAATGTCTCTGTGCACAAAGCCCCTGTGACTTCATAGTTATGGTGATTTAGGTGAAAAACTTTATGGTATTAACTAGGGCCTTATAATACCATGCACGTTGAAATACATTGCAATACTTGCAATCTAAAATGAATGGCTAAAATGCAACAAATACAAAGTGACCCTATTTTTTCTGGCATGTTTAAATGATGGACACGTGGGTTGGCAAAAACTACAGAAATGGAGAAGGAAATTTTGATTTGCACCAAGGGGTTTTAATTTTATATCAATGTAAATGTCTGTTTAAAACATTTGGTATCAATACATATTTTGTACAGCCCTACATTGCAATGACCTCAAACTAAACAATTTTAACAAACTGTGGTAGCTGTGGAAGTTGTAGCTCAGTGTTTAAGGTGCTGACTTAATAATTAGATCACAAGTTCGGTTCCTAGTTCAGAACAAAGGGTGCTCTAAATCTCAAAAGGTATGATCAACGTAGATGTTTGGTGTGCCACATAGTTTTGGCTATATAACCTATGTGTTTGACGTTAAAGGGGAAAACACAAATAATGACTTGGCTAAAAAAAAAGGTATAAATTGCCCAAGGGAGGCAGTATATACATTATTGCTTTTTGCACTGTATATAGTTTTCTTTGCAGAACAGACAATCCTTGCAGCTATTAGTTTTTTTTTGCTTATCCTATTTTTATGCATGTTTTGGACTATTAGATAGAACATGCTGGATGCAGATGCCAAGATGTGCACTAATTCTAAAAATGTGCATTACATTTTTGCACAACAGAGTAGAATAAAGGCACATCAGAGTTTTTTTATTGTGTATTTGTTTCAACAGATCATGTAATGCTAAAATAATTGGTATGTGTTGGGTTAATTTTTAAATGTAACAGTTTGATTTCATCTTTGTATAAAAGTATAGCTTACAGTTCCTCATTAATATCTACCAGCTCTTTCATGGGAAAAAAATCAGTATTTTTAGGTACAGACTTGCTCATCTGTGACCATAAAGCATTTAGCTTTTGATCTGAGAGAAGGACCCCCCCCCCCCCCAAATCTCTCACCAAACCTCTCTCTCTTCTCCTTGACAGAGCCCACAGATCTGAACGGACCTGATCTAGCAAAGACGCTGGGAAGCAGCGCTCCAGGGAAGGACGGAAAAGACTCCGTAACCAATGGGCATGCAGAGGGAGAGGTCAACCCTTTTGCAGAGTACATGTGGATGGAGAATGAAGAGGAATACAACCGACAGGTCTGTGCAAAATACAGCCATGCGAGCACAGATGGATACACACATTCTAAAGCATTGTTTGGTGATCTGTGTTAGTGGTGGATGTTTGGTTATAGCATTATGTTCCAGTATTGTCTTCAGCTCACATTGATCAGCTGAACACTCTGCGCACCATGTATTAACAAGTGGTGGCCTGTCTGTATTATCCTCACCCGTATATACTCGTTTATTAAAAACACGTTTGCAGGGTGGTTTCGCCTTGCATTCTTATATAAGTCAGGAACAGCCCTGATTTTTCCCCTATTCATTTTCTTTCTGTTGTCTGTCTTTGCTATTTCTCAGGTAGAAGAGGAGCTCTTGGAGCAAGAGTTTTTGGAGCGCTGTTTTCAGGAAATGTTGGATGAGGAGGATCAGGATTGGTTTATTCCAGCTAGAGACCTTCCTCCAGGCTTGGGACAAATTCAGCAGCAGTTTAATGGCTTGTCAGTCAGTGACAGCAACAGCAACACAGAGGAAATTGTGGTAAGGTTTAGCTTAGAGCTGCTAATAATGGCTATATCTAGATAAATACAAAAGAATAAAGTTCTAAATGAAAAATGGGATCTTGTTTTTAAGATTCAGATTTTGAAAAAAACTAATGTAAAATCACACTTTAGTTTTCATTGTATAAATTCAGTACAATTCATGTTTATTAAAGCTACAAACATTTTTGTATAGAGGATAGTTTTAAAGAATACAGTACAAATAATGGTGAAAAAAAGAAACTAAAATGCAAGTCTTAATCATTGTTATGCAAGTCTTAAAAAGTGTTCTAAGAGCTGAAATTTAAACTTGCTTAAAATGTTTATACCGCAACGGACCAATGTGCAAAAAAACCCGGGGAAGAGGTGGCCTAGTGGTTAAGGTGTTGGACTAATACCAGAAAGACCAGGGTTCGATTCCCAGCACCAGCAAGCCACCACTGAGCAAGGCCCGTAACCCCCAATTGCTCAGTTGTAAGTCGCTCTGGATAAGGAGGATAAGGTGTCTGCCAAATGCTGCCAAATTAAACCGCAAATCACACGTGTTTTGAACTGTGGTGCATCAACTATTATTCCCCTTGACATTCCGCATCCTGCGTGTAAATATTGCAGATACACCCTATGATGTCGAAGCTATGTGATGTCTATATCGTTTTTGTCTCTAAATTGGCCTCATTGCTTAACACTTGCATTTTAGTGTTTTGGATGTTTGACTGTGCAGTTGCTTCGCTTTTTTTTTTTTTTTTTGCATAACTTGGTTCTGGTTGGTTAAGCTACTTGGTAAAAAAAAAAGGTAGACTCCATTATTACAGACTTCATCATAAAAACAATGATTTCTGTAAATTTTCGTGTACTTAATGATATCTTTTTTTCTCTTCTCAGCGCAAGAGTAGCTTAAACCCTGAAGCCAAGGAGTTCATCCCAGGAGTGAAATACTAGGGATCATCCTCACCCTCTGGAGTGGAGCCCTCTCATACGCACATACAAAGACTTTTTTTTGGCTGAAATTGACAGCCATGTATACGCTTCAATAAATATGTGCACACACCATTGTGAGAGGGGCTGGAGAAGGAGGAGGGTGAGGGTTGTTTGAGGGGGAGGGTTTATCTAAAAACTTTTTATTTTTCCATTTGTTACACGTAAAACAAGAGCAGGGAGTTTAGACGCAGCCTCTAGGAGGCGCCATTGCGACCTTACATTGTATTCAAAACAGAGCAGTTTTATTTCTTACAGTTAATAAGCCAAGAAGACAGATCACCCCAACTTTCATGTAGAAGACCGTGCCTGACTATCTATTTACTTTCTCCTTGCCTGATATTTTTGTTTATTTTTTAAAACAAGCAGGGGTTAATGTCTGGCTGGAATAATCATTCCCTATAACTGTGGGAGTGGAGGGGCTGTTACGGATGTGCCTGGATGTCAAGTAATTTGCTAAATAATGCTCCAGTTTGAGTAGAATGGAAAGAAAAGCTGTGGAGGTTTTCACATGAAAACATAATTTGGTTTTGAGTAGAAATTCTTACATGAGAATGCAGTTCTTTTGAAACAAAATCACGAAAAAAAATAAAATGTAAAAATGTTGGTATTTTGCAGTGTTTGTTTTAACCCCTCCCCCTAGTGTTATATGCATCCACCAGCACATAAAGTTCAGTTTATGTTCTTTTTATATACAGCTTATTTTGTGTAAATCTTTTTCCTTATGTTCTTGCTAATAAGTTGAGTAATGGAATCATAAGAAGCTTGAATTTGCTGCTGTGGAAAGCATGTAAATACGACTTTCACTGCTGGCATTAAAATCTAACCTAACCGGGGTCTGTAGTAGTTTGTGTGGATAAGGATCAAAATGGAGGCCTAATGTTTCTTAAAAACAAACCATGCAAAAATTTGGTTAAGCCATTAAATAGAAAGCAAAATACACAGTTAAAATATGTTCATTTAAGAAACATTAAACCACAAAGTCTAGAGTTGAGACTGCATGGTGCACAGACTGAATCGCACTAAGCACTTCTGTTTTTAAAATCTCTACTTGAAAAGAGCTAAGACCAGTTTGAACTACCAGGACGACTACAGCAACTTCAATAAATCCTCTATAACTGTGAGGTGCAGGTCACAGATCATAATAAAAAGACAATCAAACCATCAATCCCACATAAATTTCTAGTTTCCTCAGATCTTACAACATAGTAAGTTTCTTGTAAAAAGTGTCTGAACTTTTAGGAAACATATAACTGGTCCTACAATAATGTGGTCGTGGTCTCAGCCTCTGACGTCACGGACACGCTGGCTGTGATACTGCGGGAGTTTCCAAGGCACATGTGTCGCGTTGTTTAATGATCCGCCTGGAAACAACACAAACCCGTGTTTACGTCGGTGGCACTGAGCATTAATCCGGAGAGTTAAAATGTTGGATTCGTAAAAGTATGCAAGAATCACCGTATCGCCTGTTTTATGCAGGGTTTTTTTTGTGTGTGGCTAAAGGCACGAAGTGACGCTCATAAACCTGACGCGGAGACGAAGCGGAACCCCATTGGTTGCTTTACTTGTCAGTGACAATAGTGACGCCAAGTCCTCCTGGGCGGCCCTTAGATATTCAAAGCAACCAACGTCTCCAAAGTCAGCAAGAATTACGACTAGGGGACTTTACTAGGCTCCAGTGTGACCTCTAAGACCCCACAAATTACAGTGAGGCTACCGGTTTCTGCATGAAGTGTTTTTAAGAATCGTTCATGAATCAATTTGTTTTGTTCGTGATTTAACCCGTTTTGTTACCTTAATGAAGATGAAATAAGTATCAATAGCTTATGGTAGACATTAACAATCATTATTATATAAAACTATTATGCCTCCCATTCTAAATATTATGAGAAAGGTTGCACCTACTCGCTTAGTGGTTAGCACTGTTGCCTCAAAAGGAGCGGGGTCGAGTCCTGGGAGGGAGATTTTTCTGTTTGGAGTTCTCCTCATGCTTGTGTGGGTTTACTCCGGTTTTCTCCCACAGTCTAAAACCATGTACATTAGGTTGACTGGTGGTTTTAAATTGGCGTGAGTAAGTGTGTGGCCCTGTAAAGGACTGGGCCCTGCCCAGGGTATACCCCTCCTGCCTGTTGCCCTTTCAGAGAGATGGGATAGTCTCCAATGTGACCTCTAAGACCCCGAATCAGGGAATAAGCAGGTACAGAAGATGAATGAATAAATATTCTGTATACTTCAACTATTTAATTATTCAAACATAAATAATATTTTAACACTTAAAAAAATGGACAGAACAGAGTTATTTTACATGAGATTTTTAATAATTATATTTTTTAAAGTAACAAATTTTAGATCAGGTCTTAGGCTTACACTTGCATTTCTTCTTATTAATATTTCCCCACATTTCTATAAATCCTGTGCAAAAAGATTAAAAAACATTTGTGGAGAGCTACATCTAGGAGCAGCAATTCATTTTTATAGTTAACAGGTTAGAAAAGATTACGGAAATGTGGAGTTGATTAAAGAGGGTTTTTTTTGCATACATCTAAACTCAAATGTAAGGAATAATAAACTCCAGCACTTCTTAATCAAATAATGCCCACATTGCTGCTAAAGGGCCACAGTAAACAGATAACTGACATATACAGATACGCTGAGCACTGAACAGACAAGAAATTCTGTTCGATTCCCTGGAATGAATCGGATTAGTTTGATTGATGTGCATGTTGTCACGGTTCAGTAAACAAGTGTTTGAAGAATATTCTGGCACTGGTCGAGTGGTCTAGGTGTAAAGTGGCACCTGCATTCTGGGCTCCCAGCTTTGCACCACCTACAGCAGATGACTGGCGTAGTGTGAGAAGGCTATACTTTTGGAAATGGCTGTAACCAGACTCTTTGGCCTGGGAGAGGACCTGAGTAAAACCTGTAAGTAAATTTCAAAACAAATAATACAGACATGATAATCAGCACACAGATAATAAAGCACAATGCTGCCAGAGTCTAGCTAACTACACTACACTAACAGGTAGTGCAGGCTTGGTGTGGTTAGGGCTCGAGTTTGTTGATTACAGAAGTTAAGATCGAAGCTCCAGGAAATGAAGTCTGTATAAAGTAGTCACAACATTAACATGAATTTTAATGAGTTGTAATAAACTGTAATAAAGCCAACTACTGACAATGATTTATTGACACATAAAGTGAACAGTCGTAGTGGTTGATGTGATGTACTGCTAATTGCAAGATCAGGGTTTTCCAGCATCGATTTCCAGCACCACCTGTTTCCCTAAACAAGGCCCATAACGCCAATTGCCCAGTTGCTATTCTAATAAAATAAAAGTTGCTCTGGATAAGGACATCTGCCAAATGCTGTTAATGTAAACATGATGAAACAATCTCTGGTCAGATACTACATTTTGTTTTATTATTTATCTTTATTGTCTGTTACTGAAATGTTATATAATGTCTACAATATCTGCATTATTCTAACCCTCCTTCTTTGGTTATTTTTAGTGAAAATATTAGAAATATATTTAGATTTTAGGCTATTGAATGATTTATAAATGAATAACATTACTCTAAAATCAATCCAAAGATAACTGACAGCCAGTGTAAGGACCTGAGCACTGGTGGAATATGATTACATTTTTTGGTTTTAGTAAATTGGTGGAGGTGTTCTGTATGAGCTGCATCTGTAATGGTGTTGTTGGGAAGGCCGGTTAGGAGTGTATTAGGAAACTCCAGTCTACTGGTGATAAAAGCATGAACAAGAATCTCTAGATTTTAACTGAAAACAAGACAATTAATTCTAGCAGTGTTTTTGAAGTGATAGTATATTAATTTATTTATTGCCTTGACTTTTTACTACATAATATCATGATAAAAAGATCCAGGTGGTCAGGATGCATATCATGTAATGAATATTGCAATGGTTTATAACAATTTAATCCTTCATATAACATACATACTCACCATCCTTCATCAGCTCCCAGCTTAACCATACAGATCCAACGCACAGAATGGGCAGGCCAAGATCACCCGTGAATAGCTCCTAGACAGACAAAAAAAGAAAGAAAAATAGACTGTAAACATACATAATGTAAATTAGAGAATGTATGTTTTACATTTATGTATAGTAACAATCAATCAGCGTTAAACCTGGTGCACGCTGGGCAACACCGCTACAACGTGTTGTGCTAGAACTTTACCAGCCCGGGTAAACACATATTGACAGAAAGCATCACCTGCAGATGCACCTAAAACACAAACACTGATGATGTGAACTTAAACAGTATCCTATGAGCTCTAATTAAAGGATAAAGGCAATCTGTCATCCTCCTTCATTGATTTTTTACAGTACCTTCAGCCAGTTTTTTACAGAAACCAGCAAAATAGGACTTCTGGAAGTTTCTATACAGGTGAGGGAGCATGCCCATCAAATCTGACACCTACAGACACGTGACCAGGAATAAATTACAGAACATTAATAGAACCTACACTGTATGGTCAAAAGTTTTTGAACTTCAGAGGTGAGAAATAATGTGTTATACTAACTTTATCACAATAACTTAAGGATTTTTCAGAGCAGGTTAAACTGACATTACTTTTACTCTTACTTAAGATAATTTTAAATTACAGTATTTGTACAATTTTGTATTGTTACTTTTAAATGGTAAATATGAAAATGTATTTTTGATTATGCCATCATGATATCTGAAGCTAATGAGCTGCAGCCATCGAAAGTACACTATATTGCGAAAAGTATTTGCTCATGCATCCAAATAATTATAAAAATGTGGAAGTGAGCGGGGTCAGTGGATGCTGAGGTGCATAGTGCAAGGAGGTCACCAACTTTCTGTAGAGTCAATCGCTACAGCGCTCCAAACTTTATGTGGCCTTCAGATTAGAAGATCAAGAACAGTGCGCAGAGAGATCCATTAAATGGGTCTCCATTGCCGAGTAGCTGCATCCAAGCCATACATCAGCAAGTGCAATTCAAAGCATGGAATGCAGAAGTATAAAGCATCTGGGTTAAGTTTGGTGAAGTAAAGGATTATGTGTGGGGTTGTTTTTTAGCATAT
>JAOTQW010000033.1:3726706-3737344 GCA_026260075.1 Sisor rabdophorus | reverse complement strand
TGGAGACAGGTGATTCGATGTGGCGACCCCTAAATGGGAGCAGCCGAAAGGAGAAGAAGAAAAAAAAGAAGAAGAAGGATAATAGGATTTTAAAGGAATTTCGGTGAAAACCTGGAAAACATATAGAAAATTTACAAAATTTATATTGAAAGTAAAATAATAGTAAAAAAAATAATATAACCAAGAGTTCCAAAATTTAGGCATCTGAACCAGCCGTATACTGAAATTTGCAGATGAATATCACATGCTCTGCTTTTGTGTTCTTTTGTTCCCCAGACCAGCCTATTTTCACAGCAAGCAGAGAAATCTTTAAGTGCTTTTTCCAATCAAGGGGCCGCACAATCACAGCCTAATCTCATACTGTTGTCATGGAAATGGTCCTCTCACACATAGCTGTTTGAATGCTCTCATATGAGGAATTAATTTACGGTTGCTGGTTTTGAGTCCTAATCTAATAGAAAACACAGATGTCTGATTTTTTTACAGTTGGAATTTGTAATTTCTTTGTGGGGAGCTGCCTTTAAAAAGAGTTCATCTGTTTTACATAGGTATAGGAGCACAATGACCGGAATGTTTTAGGTTGATCCTTTCTTTGACCTGCATTTGTTTGTAAGATAAGACTGCTATAAGATTTTGCAGAAAGACTGATTCCAACATTTGTGTGTTATAAATATAGATGAGCACAAAAGATTTAGATATTTATATATGATTTAGGTGCGTACATTTTTAAATGTCCATCTCTACTGCATCCACAGATCTGTTGCTGAACTTTTTGTTTGTGAAGACTTTTGAATCTCTTTTTGTTTTTGCAGCTGGACCTCATTTTAACACATACATCCCAATATTGCAAGAGACTTCCCATTTATTGCAAAGCACTGAAAGCTCATGAACTATGCATGTGTTCATTCGTCGTATCAAGCCCTCTTTCTTTCTTCTTCCTACTTACACCATGCTTTCATTGACCTCTCTCTGTGGTGTGGGTGTAGGCGTGGATGGGAATCTCTGTTCCTATTATGTTTTCCTTTCATCGTATGTACGTATTCTTGCATTTTTACCAGACTGAAAATATTATAGATGATGGACCTCTGACTTGACTCTACGTATGTCTGCATAAATGTTTGTGGCTGAGACTGACTGCTTGTGTGAAAATAACTAAACTTTCCAGCATCTCCAACCAAATAATGGTTCATGTTACCTAGATGGTAGCGATTTAAAACAATATCTAAAGCCGAATTATTAGTACTAAATGAAAACACAGTTTCAGGCATCTTTAGTTCTCTTCTTTGTTTAGAACCTGAGATGAAAGTTTAGGTTCAAATGTATTACAAAACTCTCTGAGAAAAGCTAATGTTTTCTCTCTTTTTTTCGTTTGGATAAAGGAAGTGCTTAGAAAGGGTTGCTAAGTGACCTTTTGACAGGCAGTGGTTTCCTCTGTTGCTGGAAGTACAGGAAACAGGTAGGAGCAATGTGTAAATAAGCGAAGGCCAAAGGGAAGGCCAATGTTCTTCCAGCGATTGAATTCAAATCAGAAACCCCATAGACGGATACTGGTGTTAAGCTTAATGTGCGAAGTAAGCAGACTGTTTGTTGGTTCAGCATGTCAGTGACGTAGGTATTGTTGGCTCCTTAGTCAATTGCATGGCAGGTGTAGGCAGTGGTGGGATTTCTGTAAACCATTATCATTGTAACAGGACTGCTAATTGGAAGATTGGGGTTGGATTTACAGCACCATGTCAGGGCACAGAAGTGGCAACTTGGTGGTACTGTAAATCGAACCCCAATCTTCCAATTAGCAGTCCTGTTACAACGACAATGAATAGATTTTCTAAAAGATAACAAAGAGTATATGTGTTTTTGTATTTATTAAAAGTCTTGCAACAAGAAATTATAGACGGTGAACAATCCATATATGTATTTATTATTTTCTGTACCACTCACAAGAAACCTGGAGTCTATGCCAGAGGACTTGGGGCAGAGAGCCCCAAATTTGCCTTACCATTTAAAGAAATAAAGCCACCAATTAAAATGTAACTGGTTGTTATTTGTACCAATGCAGAAATATTCTAACACATAAACAGAGGTGGGTAAATTTCCTGAAAAAAGTATAGAATAATTATAATATTTTTTACATTAATTGCTCAGTTATCAGTAAAAGTAATTGTGTTAAAAGTGAGTAAGTATTATAAAGTATTGGATGATACCAATACTCAAATATTAAATCGAAAAAGAAGTCAATGTGCAAGATTTTATGGTAACGTAAGCTTACAGTGGCCATAAATACAGAATCAAACACCACAACATGTTTACTCATGTTGGAGCTGGTATTTCTGTCCCCTGGACTCTTAACATGTTTCAGAGGATCGAATTATCAGTTATGTAATGTGATATCCTTTTTACTTATTGGAGTGTATTATATATTATATATATTATATATGGAGATTAGGGTAATGTTTGTCTATGTGTGGTCATATTCACTCATACACTATTTCTCCCTCATTGAATGTTAATTTGCTAACTGACTGGGCTCAGTTTCCAGATGTATTTCAGGCCGTTGCACCTTTTTGTGAGCACTTTCCTTATACATTAAATTAATTAAAAAAACAACATTTTTAAATTTAACATAAGCAAAGTCATCAGATGTAGCAAAGTAATAGTACATTTTTGTGATTTAAAAATGTGTTTTAGTACTTTTACTCTTATATTCCTCTTCAAAAATCTATCCAAGTATAATGAAGTAAATGTAGAGATGTTTTAACCTCACCTCTACACATACTGTAGACTATATTTAAATAATGTGCCTCTCGCCCAATGTGTGCTCCAGCAGACCCCCGTGACCCCGAAAAGTTCGAGAATAAGCAGGTATAGAGTATGGAGAATGAATGAATAAATAATGTTGTTAGTAGCCGTGCTTGATTGATTAAGTCCTAATTTGGCAAAATTCTAAATAAGGATCTGTGTATCCCTTTTCTTAATGACATACTGTGACCATCTCTAAATCATTCGTGAGACTGTCCATCAGTCACTTCCTGAAAATTCTATGCTTTTTTTGGTAGATGTCTTTTCATACTATAAGCATATGGCCCACCACAGTGAAGAACTCTAGTCATGCTTGGCACACACACCCAATGATCCAAGCTACCTCAAAGTGAAGAGAAGACTCAAACTTTTTTTTTTTAAATATGCACTTCTGTCATGGGTACAGTGAAACGTGACTGAGGGGAAAGGGTGCCAACGGGTGCTGAGCATGCTAATGCAGCATGACATCACACCATTCGGCGTTCAAGCTGCGCAGCCTTATGTCCTTTTCAAGGAAAGATACAGGCTGTTTAGGCTCGGCTGCACAGATGGAAGGAAGAACAAGAAAGGCTGCCGTTCTGTCTCATGTCACACACATAAAAACTGAAGCTAAAATCACTCTCTAGTTGACTCACATGAATCTTGAAACTGACAGCGGCTCTGTGCTCTGGTGAAATGCACTGCATAAATGGTGAACGCTATTCACCAACAGTTATTGTAGTTCTCTTAACAGCCCATTAGTGAGCCATTTTCAAGACATAGCTGCTTAAAGCAGTTTGGCCTGATTTGTTTTCGCACAAATTGCCTTCAATATTTTTGTTGTGTTTTTATCCTCTTTAGTATTGTAAGGATGGAATTCACTCTGCTATTATTTCATTTAATCAACATATTGTTTGCTTTCTCTAGTAGTATTTTATTGTAAGGTCCACAAAAAATAAAGTTGCATTTTCACTTTAAACCCAAACTCTTAGATAGAAAAGGGTCTAAAATTGCGGTGCCCTTGGATACATATAATAGTGATTACTCATTACATTATCTTAACTGTCATAAAGAAGAACCGTAGCTCAAATCACTCTGATTTGCCCTTCTTATAGTAGACATGTGTTTAGAAACAGAGTTGTACGATCATATTAGCCTGAGGGTCAATGAGTTCACAATCAGTTCATTTCTCTATCTCTCTCTCTCGTTCTCTCTCTTTCTCCTAGTTTTACTTGGTGCCATGTCAATTTGTCATCCTGTCTTTAAAAGTTCAAAGTAAAAATGTGAAATTGAGACTTTTCTTGGGACACTGCCATAGTTCAGTAGGTAGCACAAATGTAGAACTGTCATTCAGAACTGCTTCAACGAGCTCGGGCTGCACACCGTATTCCAATTGTAATTTTGGTCTTTGTGCTTTCACTTTTAAAATTTCAACGATTCTAAAATTCTCTAACTACATTCAGAAAGAGAGGGGAGGGCAATAAATGAAGGATGGATTAATTAAATCTGCGCACTTATTTTAATATTTCTTAAAACTTCTGTCAGTAGTAGCCCAATTAAGAAAGATGACATCATTCTGCAGAGGTCTCTTATTGTCTCCGAGGTGACGGGCATCTCTATAGTATTATTGTATTCAGAAATTGGTTAGGTCTCATTATGGGTTAGCCGTCATTAACCTCCTGATCCTGCTGCTTGTCTCGGTACACCAGCACTTCCGCCCTCTTCCTTCTTTATTTGCTATTATTGTTCCTACATCTATTCCTACCATAATAACTATTGTTATATTCTTGTTTTTCTTCCATTTCTAATTGAATATTGTAGCAGGTTAGTGCTCCGATATGAATTCTGATAGCAAGTGCCCTTTGTGTATTGCACAAAACACTAGGATACCTCAGTATTTGGATGTGTTTCATACCAGAAAAGATCATTTCCAAAGTGACTTCTTATACTTTGGATTTAATAACATTTAATACATTAAATGATTGGGCTACAAAGTCTTTGTCTCATGTAGATATCAAGGAGCAGCTTTTGAGGGACAGAGAGGCACTTAACTCAACACCTTCTTCAATCCCAGCATTTGTTACACTCTAATACACCTCCAACATATAGGAACTAATGAATCTGCTTGTATTATGTTTGACATCCTGAATATAGAGATTTTCATCATTAATATCATACAAAAACATTACAACTGCAATAAAATGCAGTTTAGTAGACTCCCTTTATCTTTTTTATACAACTGGTTATGGCCTTGCTCAGGAACCCAACAGTGGTAAGTAGGTGGGGTTGGGAATCAAAGCCTGATCTTCTAATTAGTAGTTGCATTTTAAGATATAAGGATACTAGCGCATATAAGCAATGCCTGTAATATCTGTCAGTTTAGAGAGCAGATCTAAGACTTGACTGTTCAATTCCTGACTGTTAATTGATGTTTAATGCAATAATATTTTGTCTTCTAATTACACAATAATGGCCTGATTTAAAATCCTTTAAACATAATATTAATATATTTTACTTAGTTTGCATCCATCAGCTAATTTAATTTATTTAAATAAATATTGATTATCTTGGTACCGGGGCACCTGTCAAGATGTGGGATATATTAGTCACTAAATAAAAAGTTAGTGCTCCGAGTTAGTGTTGAAAGGGAAAATTAGGCACTTAAGGATCTAAGTAATGTTAACGAGGGCCAAATTGTCTGGACATTCTGGTGAGGGCTACTTCTAGCAATTGGTACCCAGTTTTATTTCGAATAAAGAAGGAACCAGTAAGAGGGTAATATGCATTGATGCAGTTATTAATGGCAAGACAAATTTGTCTGGTTTAATGACACAAAAACATCTAGAGTGCTGCATACAATAGTCCAAGTGCTGACCACTATCTGCCAACAGAAGTGCTTACAACGGGCTAGTGAGCAACAGATATGACTATGCTGCAATGGTAGATTAGTGGCCTAGTCTGATAAACCATATTTTCTTTAAAATCATGTTTTACCGCTGGATGATTGTCAATCATTATCCTGGGGAGGACATGCTAGCAGGAGGCATTGTATAAAGAAAGGATTTAGTAAAAACAGTGTGATGCTTTGGGCAATGATCTGCTGGAAAGCCCTGGCATCTATAAGGAATTATTTTGAAATGCATATTTTACATACTCGGATGCACCCAGTCTTTAATTGCACTGGACTCCTTCAGCAAAATACAGCTTCTTGCCTTGATGCTAAAATTGTTTAGGAATGAACTGAGATATACAAAAATCCCTCAAATTCCGATCCAATTCAGCATCACTGTGATGTTTTGGTAGACAGTTCAACTTAAAAGACTTAAAAGGATCTGTTGCTGTTGTCTCAATACCAGATTTCACTGCACATCATCAGAGGTCTTGTGAAGCTGTTGCTTTAAAAGGTAAGGGCTGTTGTGGTGGCACAAAAGGGGACCTACAGGTAGGTACTTTTATTGTTATACCTAATCTGAGTTTATGCACAGGGTTATTATGGGATTGAGGGCTTATAATATTGTGAGACAAATACCATGTTCCAATGTGCCATCCATCTTGTTAAACAAGTCGCTCCTGGGTTTGGCTTGAAGTCACCTTCATTTCTTATCATAGACTGTGGGAATGTCGTTGTTAGGTTCTGCGTTAATGCAAAAGCCAAAATGCAAGGTCCGATGAGACAAATTAGTTTTTTACTAAATCCAATTTGTTCAGGTGACCTTTTAACCTATTTTGTTTTGCCAGAAATAGTACAACTAAAAGTACTAAATGTACTTATTCAAACCACAACAAATGATAAAGTACACAATATATATATAGAAAAAATGGATTAATAGGTTAAATATAGATTAATATACTATATTTCTAAATGTATTTGCGCATCCATCCAAATAATCGGAATCAGTTCTATTGCCACAGGTGTATAAAATGCACCTGGGCATGCAGACTGTTTTTACAAACATTTGTGAACAAATGAGTGGCTCCATTAATTCCATCGTGGAACTGTGATAGGATGCCACCCGTCCAACAAACCCAGTTATGAATAATATATAAATATTCCAAGGTCAACTGTTAGCTGTATTATAAGAATGTGGAAGTGTTTGAGAACTGCAGCAATTTTACTTTAAACTGACAGAGTGGTATCAGTGGACGCTGAGACGCATAGTGCAGAGAGGTCCCCAACTTTCTGTAATCAATCGCTACAGACTCCAGCTTCATGTGCCCTTCAGATTAGCTCACAAACATTTATAAAATGGGTTTCCATGGCTAAGCAGATGCATCCAAGTCACACATTGGATGTAATGGTGTAAGGCACTCCACCACTGGACTCTATAGCAGTAGAGACTGGGTTTGGTGAAGCGAGGATTACGTTGTGGGGTTGTTTTTCAGGAGCTGGACTTGGCCCCTTAGTCCGAGTGAAAGGAACTCTGATATAGTAACTATAGTAACTCTGTTACTTCCTCCCAAAATCCAAAAAACATGTACATTAGGTTGATTGGTGATTCTAAATTACGCAAGGAGTAAATTTGAGTTTATATGGTTATTTGTCTATATGTGATTCTGCAATGGACTGGCAACCTGTCCAGGGTGTACCCCTGCCTCTTGCACTATGTGTGCTGGCATAGGCCCCAGCAGACCCCTGTGAACCCAAGCTAGGAAATAAGCTGGTTAAAAGATGAATGAATGAATAACTTTAAGTTCTATTTCAAATTCTTGATAAATTTATCTAATTCCTCTGGACCCCTACCTCTTTCAACATGACTGTGCACAAGTACACAAAGCAGACAGATTTGTCTTGCCAAAGACATGGATAAGTCTGGTCTAGATTAACTTGACTGGCCTTATTTCCTGACCTCAACCCAATACTTTGAACTTTAAACCCTATGGATTAGGAATGGGATGTCACTTAAGTTCATATGCTATTCAAGGCAGGTAAGCAAAAACTTTTGGCCATTCGATTCCTGGGCAAGAGGTCTTTCTTTGTATGTTCTCCCTGGGCTTGCGTGGGTTTACTTAGTATACTCCACTGTCATCCAATGGTTGATTGGTAATTTTAAATTGCGTGAGTATGAGTACGAGTGTGTGTGTGTGGCCCTGTAATACACTGGTGATCTGTCCTCTGTGTAGCTTTCCTGCTTTTTGCCCCTGGAGAACTGGGATAGGCTTTGGCAGACTCCTGTGGCCCAGAAGTCTTCCAGAAAGAGCCGTGGTATCAACTTTTCACATATTTGAGTAAGCCTAAGTAATTATTCAAACTGTTTTCTTCCCTCTTGCTCAGGTTTGCTTCCAGGATTACAATCTTTAATCCAATTAAAGCGTTTTCTCTCTTTTTTACTTGCATTTTGGGTTCTTTTGTTACTTAAACCCTTTATTTTCCAGCCTTTACCTCACTTGTTCTGATATACTCAATGTTCGACAAGATTATGTTGTTCTTGCTGAGAGTCCACTTGTTACAGCGGAAGGCACATGCTTGCAATTCATCTGTAAAGTTTCTTGCTTAAAAGGAACATTATGCAGATACAATTAAACATAATCAAATTAAAACATTAACATGCTATCAGGAAAAAAGTTGAGAATAAAATCAAGACCAAAAACATTTAAAAGTTTAAAAAAAGATTTTTTAAAAAATCTTCAAAAAAACATTTTCAAAAACAACCCATGGCTCTCATCCATAAGCTGGAGCTTAAGGATGCCAAGGACTGACTAGTGTTGCTCTGATTGAAAGGGGTGAGTCAGTAAGGGGGTTCTTTTATACACTGAGAGCACTGCCAATTTTATCTCTCTGGACTTCTGTCTTTTGAAATGATAATCTCCTGATGACTAGATGATCGCTTTTCTGTTGTGCTAGTCTAGAGCCTTTCAAGGTTTTCTTTTATGGGCTTACAAATCATTGTATGTACAGCATACTAACATTACTAATATCATATGTGTAGTAATAATAGTACTAATATATTGCCTTTATAATCATGTATTAATTCTAAATATTTATACTCTGATACTATAGCACTTAAATGCACTTGGTACCAAAATTTATAAAAAAATTAACCCTTGTTACTTACACACAAATAAAGCAAACCCAATCAAAAGTCAGACAAAAAAATGTCTCCAATTGAAACCTAAAAAACCTCTATAAATATCAGTATAAATTTACTTAATCAATTTGGGAAAACTAATAACTTTAAGTGGGGTAGCATGGTGGTGTAGTCGTTAGCACGTTCGCCTCACAGCAAGAACTCTGCGGAAATTGCATGTTCTCCATGCTCTTGCATGGGTTTCCTCCGGGTACTCTGGTTTCCTCCCACAGTCATGTACATTAGGTTGATTGGTGATTCTAAATTAGGCAAAGGACTGAATGTGTGTGTATGGGTGTTTGTGTATATGTGATTCTGTGATGGACCTGTCCAGGGTGTACCTATGTGTGCTGGGATACGCCCCAGCAGACCCCTGTTACCCCAAGCTAGGGAATGAGCAAGTTAGATGATGAATAAATGAATGAATGAATGAATGAATGAATAACTTTGAGTTCTATTTCAAATTCTTATTAAAATTCATCTAATTACTGCATTTTATTACCTTCTGCTTTTCAGCCCTCTAGACATTGTCCATTATATGTCTCAGCATTCAATTTCACTAAATTAATGCACAAAAGAAGCTTTGAATTGTTTCGTCAGTGCAAACAAATAGCTATAACTATTTAGTTATAAAATAGTTATAACTACCTGGAGTTATATGGTTTGGATTTATCCACCCCCCAAACTCATAGCTGGTATATCCCCTGAACCTCACTATTGTTTTTCCGACTAATACATCATTAATAAACTAAACAGTCAGGATTTCAGTATTCCATTCTCATTTTTATTGTTTCTTTGTATGTAGATAAGTTCTTTGTAGAAAACTAATACAAGACACTGTATATGCCCACTTCAATTCTATAGCCTGGACACATCTTCCCCTTGACACACACACACAAAGCAGCTTGCCTTCGCCTACCCCATTTCTCAGCTGATGATGCCACACATGCGCAACACCTGGTGCCCTTTTAAATTCCAAACCGCCATTTTGGCTCAGCAGGAGACTTTGTCACTGGCTTACAGCCAACTTTGTGCCAGATGGGTCAGGTTTTGCAGTCTGGGGGGGTTACAAAACCCTGTTAACATAAATAGTAGAGCTGAGTGACAGCATGAGGGTGGCAAGTCATGGCTCAAGTCTTGCGTGGATGTGTATATGCTATTGCCACGGCAACCACGAGAGAGCTGTTCTGAATTGAACAAAGGGGCGAGCTAGTGAGGACACTCGATGTGTGAAAAGCATTGTGAGGGTCTTACTCAAAGTGAGTGTTATTTTTTGTTTGAGAAACGGGGGCGGGCTTGACATCCTTTAAAGCGCAATTATACCGATAACTAGTCTGTCTTTCATGCTGAAGTAAAGTAAAACAGACTCTGATCTCTTTAAGCAAATGTTATTTTTTGCAAAAGAAAATTAGTAATTAACTAATCCTTGGGGCTATCATTAGGGCTATGAAGGAAATAAAATGGTTGAAACCTTCTTATGTAATTGAGGACAAACATTTTATCTCTTATTTTCTGAACCTTTTCTCTTATTTTTTGTACATTTCATTTCTTTGTGTGATATTTCTCCAGTTCTTTTGTGATCTGATTTTGTATCATGTTGTAAAGAATGTGCCAGATAAAAGAGAGTGTATGAAGTGTATGATCAAGCAGTGACCATCGTAATGGATTATAGCATGTGAGTAGTCTTTCATCATGCACACAGTCGGCCCACAGTCGCTGCTTTGTATTCTTTTATTCTTGTAAGTCAGTGAAACTGGTCATGAAGCACCAGATGTTGCCTATTTTTGTCTCATTCGTT
>JAOTQW010000033.1:3711240-3726664 GCA_026260075.1 Sisor rabdophorus | reverse complement strand
GAGATCATAAAAGTACACAAACTGCTACAGATCTAAAAGTTTTATGAGAATGTAGCATATCCCCTCACAATATCAGCCCAGTGCAGAATGACTGTGATCTCCTCGGCTAAACTCCAGGGACTAATAAAGGCTCAGTTTAGTGTATTGCCACACATAAAAAAACACCCAAAGCTGCTTTTAAGGGAATGAAAGCCTTGATTCCTGAAGTGCTCCTCAAGCTTCTTGTGCAGTATCAGGTGTCTATTAAGAGATGTGAACCAGCAAATGCAACTATCTGCCTGAATCACTTCCTTAAAGGCAAAATGCACATTTTTTTACATGATGCATCATTATATATTTAAGGCACATATGGTTTGCTTGCTATCTTTTTCTCACAGGGTTACTTTATTTTTGTCTGCATATGTTTATAGAGTTAATCCCAGTTATCCTCCCCCAATGTAGGCAGGTTTCTTCTTTTTAGGGGGAAATCAGATTTGTCATGCCAATCATTCACAGCCCTGATTCCTCCTATAGAGATGTTCTCCAGGCAGCCTCTTATTAAGGATCTCATTACCTAGCTTTCCTGAATCATGCATATTCATCATGCATTATGTTAATCCCTAAGGGAACTGTTTTGAAATGGTGCTTTTTGTTTGGCCATCTTGTCTTTCATGGTACATGATTGGTTTGCCTTGTATGAAATGTTGATGCCATGGGCAGCCATCTTGTATCTACCCAATTGCTAATCCAGTCATTGAATTAATGCATGTTTAGTTGAAAATGGATATGCATATGGGTATTCTGAATTGCCCATAGGATTGAATGTGAGTGTGTGTGTGTTGGCCCTGTGATGGACTGGCGACCTATCCAGGGTGTCACCCTGCCTCTCGCCCTATTTGCTCTGGAATAGGCTCCCCGAGTTCGGAAATAAGCGGTTATAGAAGCTGGATGAATAAATGAGTATATTTAAAGATGTATACTTGACTTCACAAAATTTGGCAGCGTTCCTCTATTCCTACACCAAATGGTAATAAAGATGTGATTTTCTGCTACAAATCTCTTACTTAAGTTTAGTGCTCTTTTAATTGGAAGATAATTGGAAGATAGAGCAGTAAAAGATGTGTGTGTTACCGGAGACAAATTACCAGTGTCCTCAGGTTCAGTCTATGTTTTCATTCCAAGAGGTCAAAAAGAAAGAGTTTCATAATGCAACAAACCAAACTAACACCACAGCATACAAGAATTCCAGCTTCCACCTGAAACAACATTGCAATATGATGCCTATCTAAATGCTATTAATAATCATTCGGTATCTGTGGGCACGTTGACTTTATTGTAAAATTGTAAGTTTTTTAATTAGGCATTTAAACCAGAAAAGCAGAAAGCATAATTTTTTTAAATTCACATTTTGTGTGCCTGATTATTATTTACTTAATTATTGGCTCCTAGGGGACTTGTACGGTTCTGCTGCTTGCTCAGTGGTACACCATAATTTATCAGTGGGAGATTTTGGCACAAGAATAGTCCCCTTTTTGGCATAATTTTACCTCCTATTATAAACTTCTAGCTGCGGCCTCTTACTTTAATATGATCATCCCAAAAAAACTTATTTAACATATCTAAAAATAAAAGGCATCCCGGGTGCGATTTCCGCACTAGGGGTCTTTCCCGGCGTTAATTGGTGTCTCTAAATTTCCCATAGGAGTGTGTGTTGTTGTTCGTCTATGTGTGGCCCTGCGATGGGCTGTCGACCTTTCCATGGTTACCCTTGCCTTTTGCCCTATGTAGATTTACGTTTACAGCATTTGGCAGACGCCCTTATCCAAATTAACTTACAGCTGAGCAATTAGGGGTTAAGGGCCTTGCTCAGGGACCCACAGTGGTGGCTTGATGGTGCTGGGATTTTGTACAGTGGAATATGTTTCAGCAGCCCAAGTGACCCACGGCTAGGGAATACCCACGTACAGAAGATAAATAAATGGATGAATGAAAAATAAAATTTGGTGCCTTTTATAGTTTTACCTGTGGTGTATTTTTTTCAGCAAAGAGGTAATTATATAAATTTCTTGTACGTCATTATGTGTATTCTTTTCCCTTCTCTCATTATTTGCTATTCTTATTTTACAAACCAATTTCTATGCTTGCCTTTAGGTCTCTGTTTTTTAATGTAATTACTGTCAAATATGGACAGACTGATGGAAGATGCATAATTCAGTTTTTTGGTATTCAAATACCAAAAAATTCATTACAGCAGATGTGTGTGTGACATGTTTGCTTTTTAGGCAGCAAAACACCTGTTTGAGTAATAATATAAAATGAGTGGAAGTCCCGTATAATAAGCTGTATTATTGAATAATCAAAGTTGAAATTTTAAATCATGGGTGCAAAATAATTTTGTAATTAACAAGAACATGATGAAAGGGTGAAGTATATTTGTCTATATATTTGTGCACATTTTTTCTTCTCTATCCAGGTCACACTCGTGCCACCCAAACGGTGCAAATCGTTTTTCCTCACTCAACACTGGTTCTATATTTCTTCAAGGATAGAGGGGAGGACAGACGTGTAAATTGAAGTCACACCATCCCCCTCGATGTGCCGCTGCAGCAAGGCCTGCCTGGTGAGTCCGTCTGCTTTGGGCTACCCACTGAATAAGCAATTTACAGATAAGGTGGTGATGTGGTAAGTCTCAACACCCTTTCAGAAAGAATCTCCACACCTGCATCCTGCTAACTCAGCCTGGAACCATCTATAGAATGGGCGGAGATGTAAATGTCATTAATAGGATAATGAACCCTGATACTGTTTCTGGTCTTGCAGGTTTTTCATGGACATGATGCAGTGGTATGTGAGAATGTAAAGCTAAAGATAAGCAGTTAGTGAGTTTTTATAAGTAGGGAATATGGTTTAGAAAGCTTTTTAAGATAGTTCAAATATATACAGTATATAGCAGTGCTTCAAGGTCTGGTTTTTAACTGTGGCCCCTTTATTAAAACAGTCATTAATTCGTTCATATTCAGTAACTGCTACATTATTAGGTATTATGCCTACCTCACACAGACAGTATCTGAAATGAAAATTGAACCTGAGGACCTGGCAGTGGTGACCTTAATTTTAGATAGCATTTAAAAAAGATCAACCTGATTAATGTCACCATTTAAAGGCCTGCCATTAATGAGATTAGTTATTAAATAAACAATAGTAATAGAAAATGCCCTCTGTCGCCTTAAAATATTTCATATACATGTTTTATTACATTAATATATACAGAGCAAAAATTAAGCAAAAAAAATTTGCACTATTCATAGTAATCCTTTGTCAGCTTTAATAGCATCTTCTTAAAAGGTCATCCACATTGGACACTAATTAAATCTCGCCTAAGTGACACACACATTTATTCATTCATTCATTAATCTTTCATACCCGCTTATAGGTTTTGCTGGAACCTATCCCAGTGCACATAGAGCAAAAGTCTGGACAGGTCGCCAGTCCATTACAGGGCCACACATAGACAAACAACCACACGCACTCACACTCATTCCAATATGTGGCAATTTAAAATCTCCAATCAACCTAATGCACATTATTGGACTGAGGGAGGAAACCAGAGTACCTGTGGGTAACCTATGCAAGCGCAGAGATATGATGCAAACTCTGCACAGAAATTCCTGTGAATCAAACCTAGGACCTTTTTGTTGTGAGCGAAACATGCTAACCATTACACCACTACGCTGCCCCTGACACACACATCTATAGTGATAAATGCTTACCCTCAAGAAAGACTGGGTATTGCTCTAAATAAAAAAATGCACACACCTTTCCCCCTCCAAATATTTAACCTTAATTTTGTTCCTCAGAGACCCACATACAATTTCGCTTCTTCCGGTAAGATATTAAACTGGGATCTGTATCTTGGTTTTCTTCGTACACAGCAGATAGGACCGCTCTCTTTTAACAGTTCAGGCCTCATGTTTTGCAGTTTGCTCACATCAGGGCCAGAATAATAATGCCCTCCTCAGACAAATTGTGTGACAATCCCTTTAAGTCTCCTTCAGCCTACTGTTCCTGATTGGTCTCGCTGTAAAGTGTAAGTGCAGCCGGGTGAGACAGTGCGGCTTATCAATGAAGGGTGCAATAGCTGATCAGGGATAAGCTTCTTTTTTCAGTTTTTTAATAGCTGAGGTCTTACCCTTAGCCTGTAGGAGCTCGTTCCTTTCATACATTCTTCAGACTTCACTTGAGACTTCACAGGATTAGATCATTTAAATATCTGCTTGTTTCTAGTAACCAATGCAATCAAGACAGTGTTTTGTTTTCTTTGAGGAGATAAATGCTAAAATATCCACCCGTCCAGAAGAGGGCGCTTTTTCATTGATATAAAAAAACTGTTTTTGTATTTACATACACAACTGAGATACAGTCACTCTTATTTTTGCTACATTAAATCAACTATATATAAATCAATCAATTTATTTTATTTTGAGAATAAATGGTAGCCTTTAAGGTTAAATGTTTTAAATCTTTAGGTTAAGGACTAAACGCACCTGGCCTAGTGTTTATTTGAAAGTATAACTATCTTGATAAGTGTATGTCCACTATGCATTTATGTCAGTGCAAAATCATTGTTGTTTAAAAAAACAGACTTTTTGTCCTCCAACAGAATCAACCTGCTGCTAGTTGTGTTTTTTTTGTCAAAGTTTATTTTTGTCACATTTGATCTGGTTGCAATCCTATTTGCTCCCGGGCTTGGGGTCCCTATGTGCAGAGTTTGCATGTTCTCCCCGCGCTTGCGTGGGTTTCCCTGGGTACTCCGGTTTCCTTATGCATTAGGTTGATTGGTGACTCTGAAATGCTCATAGGAGTGAGTGTGTGGTTGTGTGTTCTGTGACCCTGCGATGGACTGGCGGCAGATGGACTGTCCAGAGTGTACCCCCTGCCACTCGCCCTATGGGTGCTGGGATAGAAAATGGATAAATGAATATATATATAATGATTACCCTGTGCCAAAATGATATGCATATCTGATGCAATTAATCACATTTCCTGAATGACAAAGAAAACGTTTAAGTAACCAATAATTATAACGAATCAGGATAATTATGTTTAAATCTAACATTTGACTCTACTACTACTACTAAAATGACAAAATAAAAAAAAAATATATATATATATATAAAATTAACTTGTTCACAATTCTCATAGAGATATAATGCTACTGGTACCGATTCGAATAATGATCATAATGACTGTCATCATTATTATGATTTTTAAAAAAATATATTATTATTATTATTATAGACGCCAGCGCAGCTCGGTCACGTGGTGTGGATTTACCTGTAGGTGATTAGTCGGTGATGTGAGTTGGGTGGGGCGCTGAGTGGAGGGAGCGAGCAGGATTGGAGACTCGTTACTGAGATCTTCGGACAAATAAACGCTGCTTGTCTTTTTTTTCACCCTTTTACGCTTCCAGGATTTCCCCCACTCAGCTGTTTCTTTGTATAATCTGACAGCGAGGTTTGGATGCGGCTTGTAGTGTTTTTTCTTCGCCGTGGCGGCGAGAGAGCGAGCGAGCGACAGATTTATATGGGACCATTTGAAGTATTATGTGCTCTTCCAAGTGAACGGACAGAAGACCTGACCGGACGCACGGGCAAAAAGGAGTTTAATCATTCTTTTCAGTAGGCAGAATGAAATCAGCATTTCTGTTGCTTTAAACTTTGGGAAAACTTCGACTTTTGTTTTCCTTTTCCTAAGGAAACGGAGCGCTTTATTTGTTGAGCGCAGGATCAGTGGAAACACTTTACTTTTACGCGACAGCGACATCAAGACGCGGAAACGCCACCAGGACGAAAGCGTCATGCTGTTTATTTAGTACTTCGTGAAAGAATTGTATACCTAAGATCAGGATCGTGCTTTTTTTTTAAATTAAGTTTCCACCTTGCACTCGTTTTCCCTCTTTCTGCACGCGCGTGTGCATATATATATATATATGTGTGTGTGTGTGTGTGTGTGTAAAGCGTTACGATGAGCTGCAGCTGAGACTGACTGTTTGAAGCCTTTTTCTTCTGAACTTTCGTGCCTCTGATCGGCGGAACATGAAGCCGGACACCTGTCTGCTCGCTGGATTTCTGGCGTTGTGTTTCCCTCTCCTGTCCTGGACAGCATCTTTTAGCGGACATGAAGGTCAGTGCGTTTCACTTTAATTCTCATTCATTCGCTCGCTGCCAAACTGAACCAAAAAATTTGTTTACGTGCAAAACTACGATCCGCGCTGGTAAACACACGTGTGCCGAAGTTTACCATAGAGTCCTGTCAAACCCCGACCAGTTGAATAAACCAAATAGACGCGTCTTATTGTGTTTTTGTTGTTGTTTTACATCAATAGAGTCACCATTTTGTTTCTTCTAAGCACCACACGCGCGACAGGTGACTCGTTTCAAGCACTTTATTTGTTTTTACGCTTCACGATTAGTCGAACTGAACAGTAAAATGTTGCCAGTGCTTTCCTTTTCACCCGACACTATATTGAAGCGCTCTACCTACAGTGCGTGCCTGAGTCAGGTGCTTATCTTCAGGCAAAACTATTGACTTCTCCTTTGCATGATACGAACAGGTGTTTTGTCAGAGAACTGGGGCACTTTCTCTCCAGCAGCTTGATTAAATCTTTACCCAACTGCATACACATACTTACATGCATGCTCTTATGAGCATCTTACAATTCTGTGGTAGCAGGGTGCTAGTGGGAGTTAAACCTATGAGCATCCTTTCAACAGTCTGACACCTTAACCACTGGGCTATCACTTACTTTTAACCCTGTTCAGAGCCTCAGCTAAATAAATACATTGCTGGCCCTGCGATGAACTGGTGGGGGGGGGGTCCCTGCCTTTTGCCCTATGGGCGCTGGGATGGGCTCCTGCAGACCCCCATGACCATGGGTTTGGGAAAAGGCGGGTATAGAAGATGAATGAATACATTGCTATATATTCAGGATTATACATCATACAACATATAGTGAAATGTTTTTCTTTCCATATCCCACCTTGGAAGGTGAGGGTCACAGTACAGGGTCAGCACTCCTGAAGCAGGAAGAGTCAAGGGTCTTGCCAAAGGCCCCAACTGAGGCATTAACTTGGGGGTGGTGGGGTTTCAATACAGATCCTTCTTTCTGGTGTTTGGGCTTAAACCCAGGTCTGCCTGGTCTCCCAATTTACAACTCAGTGCCTTAACCATTAAAGCCACCACTGCCACTTGTTCATATCTAGTCATGTATACGTTTTTGACACACAGGTTTCCTTCCAAACCTGCAGTAACAATGTAAGAAACACACACCTTTTGTAGAATATCTTTGAACCTTACAAACCTATATAAGAGCACTAACATGTTCCAGCCTAATCCCAGCACTTAGGACAATCAGAGTCCATTAAGACTTGATTTATCAAAGTTCGGAGTGGAAGATCTTGAGTGGTCTGAACAGAATCCTGGTCGTTAATCACTTACAGGATGAAATAGAATGCTGACGGAACCCTAGACTAAAAGGCTGGAGGATATTGGAATTTTTTGTTTTTGTCTTGCAAAATATATTGAAATATTACCAGATGACTTAGATATAATAGCTGTATCTATAAAAAAAATTGTATATTAAAATAGCGGCGCGGTGGCATAGTGGTTAGTATGGTCGCCTTAAAGCAAGAAGGTCCCAGGTTTGATTCCCGGGCAAGGGGTCTCTCTGTGCAGAGTTTTTATGTTCTTCAAGCACTTGCGTAGGGTTTACTCGTGGGGTTATTAGTGTTAAATGTTACACATATGGAGAAATACAATAAAACAATAATTAAGTAAATACAATAACTAACTTAATTTTTTTCTGAAGATTCCGATACAGAAATTGCATAATCCTATGTCAAATCATACAGCATAGACTTAAATATGCCCATTTAAAGCTCATTAAAAGCAATTTTTCTTGTGCTTGAAGGCTTTAAACTAGCTTGACATATTTGCACAGTACAGACCTCAAAGCAATGCGCAAAGATAAACGTTCACATATTCTGAACTGGGATGCAGTCAACTTTAATCCTCACTTGACATTGCACGTCCTGTAATGTGATTAATGTAGCTGCACACATGATATCAATGCTGAAACTATATATAATGTGTGTGTGTATGTATGTATGTATATATATTACACACACACACACACACACACACACACACACACAATATATAGTGTTCTTACTCTGACCTTGACATCCCTGCCTGCCCTTGCCGGTGCTCTTGCGGTTGATTAAACAAATCTCCACAGAAACACGCTGATCTAACAACCTTGACTCTTGTGGGAAAACTTTTCCACTAGTCTGCATTTGAAAAAGACAACATTTAGTATTTGGATGTTACATTTACATTTTTGGCACTTGGTACATGCCAAACAGATGTTATACGGAGTGTAACCGCCGGTGGCGGTTGTTGTTAACCCAGGCCTCGACCGATCCGGTATGATATTTCGATTCAGGATTTTGCATCTTTAGATTTGGCAATGTTTTACGTTGGATACCCTTCCTGACACAACCCTCTCTATTCATCCAGGCTTGGGACTGGCACAGAAGTCACTGGCTTGTGGCCCCTGTGGCTAGAATATATGTATATATAATCATATTAGTAGTATCTGATTTTCTAAAGCATTAATTTACTTTCAGGTCGACTATAGGATGTGGTTTTATGGCAGGTTTAAACTACAATGACAGTATTAGTTGCTGGATTTTTTTTTTTCATTTGACCTCCTGCCTTATTAGCTTGCTAATATGTTTTGGGTTTTTTTTGGACAAGAGCCGTCACTCTAGTTCAAAAGTATCTCCTAAGTAACAAAGACATGATGATCCACCTTTTGCGTTGAACCTCCCATGGGTTTTGCCCCTCATTTCCCATGCTTAATTTTCTCCTGTATTTCACATAGTGCTTCTGTAGCTGTTAAACATTTTCTTTTTTTCCTTTTTTTATAGGACTGGTTTCACATATGCCACCAGGTTGTATTTTGTAATTATTTCTTTTGTGAGAGTGTGTGGTGGGATGGGGAACTGTCTAATCATGCCCATATGGCCAGCCTCACCATGTGACTGTTTCCATGTTCTACTTGAACACCCTGTGGGAGAGCATGTTTAGACGATAGGAGTGTTCTGTGTTCCATAACTGTGTTCCATTGCTTGTCTCCTCCTCACACCGGTACTAAAGAGAAAAACAAACGGTTGCACGCAAACCTCTCTCAGGAGAAATGTCACCCCTCAACAGCACAATCTATTGCACAGTACCTGTTGACTTGCATTTAAAGCACTAAACTACAAAAAAAAACCATTCAAGGCTTTAAATCTGTGTCGCATTTTGGAAAGAGGACCAAAAAACACCTGTTTCTCAACTTCTTTTAAATGTCAGACTGGATTAACCTTTCCATGACTTGCCATGTTTCCAATACCCTTCTAATGACATGGATAAGGTTTACTGTCATCTTTATAAGTGACCTTCTGAGCATTAATGAACAGTATTATTTGTATAAGTGAAAAAGGGAAAAATATGTGACGTGAGTGTGGCATGAATTTTCCGTCAAAAGTAGATATTGCTGGCCAAAGTGCTGAAAGAGTGCAGTTGTTTTTCCATGTTATTGACTTTTGCCTTCATCCTGATGCTGGTCTAATGTTTATCTTTTTCCATCAGGTTCACTTGCTTGAGTAACAAGCGCTGTCAAGCTCCTGTTTTTATTTTTTAAGCACCTGACGTTTCATATGCATGGCATACGGACCTCAGTTAAACATTTGTTGCCCTAAAATATAACTGTATGTTCCAAACCAGTTTATGTAGAATGTTATGTAGAGTTTTGCATGTGTGAGTGTGTAGCCAATATTCTGCAATGTCAGAGGGAGTGCTCCCCCCCCCCCATGTTAGAAATGTGTTCATTCCCAGACAATGAAAATAATGAAGTACTGCTTTAGCCTACTCTGGATCCTGACCTTTTGCATTCTCCTTCAACGTCACTCCTACACTGTAGGCGACTAAGTCTGGTGTGTCAGCACCAAAGCAACGCAAAAGCACATTTTAATCAGCATTCTTTTTTACAATAAGCTCTAAGTTTGTTTGTAATGAAATACCATAGCTAACGTAAGCAGAGAGAAGCCTGTTTGGTAAAATGGAGCACCGAACACTGTCAGTCTCTTTGAGGAGTTTGTCATGAGGGTCAGGGTTTATTTATACTCTGACGTTCTGCTAACTTTCCTTCCTTCCTAGAAGTGCCTTTTCCCACTGAATAAATGAATAGATTTCTTGCCTGGGAGAGTTTGCAGACTTTAGAATTGTCCACTGAAAGGCTTTTTCAAACATTTTAAACATAACCCTATTCCAATACACAGCTCACTTCTCTTAATTAAATTTCGGAAGTTAATTGCGTTATCTGTCCTCAATGTTATATTCATATTTGCATTACCTGCCAAAAGGGAAGAAAAGGCTCTTATACCAATAAAAGAGGAAAGCTGAAAGCATTGACCTTTATGCAGAGGAGGTCAGGGGGAGGGTCTTAAATAGCTGAGGTCAGACAATAGGTCACTTTGATTGATTTTCTGCCTTCCTTTCTTAGGCTTAATGTTATTGAACCAGACAGTTATTATAGTGATACTGCAACAGCAAACTATATCAAGCTTTAGTAAGTTTATCTAAAGTTTTATTAGCTGAAGATTGTGCACACCTTTAGGCTCAACGCTATGTGCGTCATATGTCAGAATCAGTAAAGAGTCATAGGAAGTCTCTGTTTACTGTTTTCCTATCCCTACTTCAACCAAGTAGGCAGGTTGTAATACATTTAGACAAAAGTGTTCTCTATAGACTTAGTCACTTATTGCTCACTTTCTGCAAGTCCAGCTTATCAACTTTTACCCACCTGGGTGATAAGCCACATTCTCCTTGGTTGTCAGTAAATTCTTTTTACATGCCACTGTGTTGGTTAAGACTTTCAGTTCAAACTTCATTCGCTACACCAGCCTTGCCAGGACCTATATTACATATTCCATGGCGTTATCAGTCCAAATTTGTTGATCAGTCTGGCATATAATGCAGCATTTATGCAACCCATTCTCCTATGAAGGATGTGTAAAGCAATATTAAGATATTCAGGTTTACACACACGTACATATTGTTTTTATTTATTTACATATTTGGCTCAGAAGGTCTGCCAGCTGTCTTCTAAAGCAAGACGCTCAAAATGTAGCAACATGTCAAAGCGTAACAGGCTTCAATGTAGGGAATTTTACATAAAATATTGACTAAAGCAAAAAAGGAAATAAGGTTAAAACGGGGTGTCTGATATTATCTGGAAAGGCCCGGTGTGGCTTCAAGTTTTTTATTTCTAATGAAGTCTATTAAAATTGACTGATTTTAAACAGAAGGAATCAGGCGTGAAATCTGCTTAATTGGAATGAAATACTGCACTTACTTGCTCTTTGTGCATATGATTGGACACTGTCACTGAAATCGCATATCAAATGTCATTAAATGAAGTACTGTATGTACCACATTTAAGTTGTGGGATTTTTTTTCACTGTTAAAATGTACGTTCTATTTATTCTAGAGCTGTGTTTTAGAAGAGCTTTCACGATACGATACAGATCACATTACATTGGTCACAATAAAATATCACTAAATTGTGCAATTAAATATGTATTGCAATGCTTAACAAAATCTAAATACATTAAACAAGTAGACACAATACTTCAATTACTAATATTTAAAAAAGGTTTAACTAGTTTGAATATTCATACCCACTTAAAAACTATTGCAATAGTTATCTCTATATATTATCCATGAGTTCATGGGATAGATAGTGTCATCCAGTAAATCATTTTATACTGTACATTGATGAATTAATTTTCAAGCCCGGGATTCGAACCCAGGATCTTCTTGTTGTGAGGCGACGGTGCTAACCACTGTGCCACCGCGCCGCCCCTAAATATAGTTTAAGATAAATAAAAGAATAAATAAAAGTGTTGCAAGAGGATATGGTAGAGTCTAGTAGTAATAAAAGCCCTGATGTATGATAATATCCAAGCTACCTATAAAGTTAAAATGATATAAATGTAAAATTTTTTTCCAGCTTCAGTAGCTAACAAGCATCTAGGGCCAAGTGTGCTTTAGTGTGTGCGCTGTGCCGCACCTGGAAAGGAAATTACTGGCTTTTGCAACAGACTGCTATGAACACACAAACACACGTACTGAATGTGTTCCCTCTGGCACTGTGTATATGATTGAAAACTGAATCAGGTCCAAACTACACCTAGTGATGACACATAAGGTCAAGTTGCACATCTGCCTGGCAATCTGGTAGGAGATGGAGGCAGATGAACGTGTTGGTATTTTATTAATTAATATTCAGGGTGTTTGGTGTATACTATATGAGCTCTGGGACTTGCAGGTTATGTGAAAATCAATTTTGTGCTTCTGACACTATATCTCTTTTACACACATGTATGCTGCATCAGTGGTAGGGTACATCAGCCATATCCGCCACTCTGTTTGTTACTCTGATTGGTTGATTAGAGTTGAAAATTACATCAGTCCAGCACCAGGGAATAATGCAGTATGATGCTATCATTCAATAAGTAAAGATAAGGAAGAATTCTTAACGTCTGCATTGTGCTTGTGTCAGGTATTTGATTTTAGGCCTGCGCTGGGACAATTTGAAAAAAAATCTGGTGCAAAGAAATCATATTGATCTGTCATTATTTTTTATAAAGGATTAAGATTGTATCATGTTAAATTGAGTTAAATATTAAATGAATGTTATCTATTTTAAATCTTATAGCCTGAATTTTTTTTCAAAATTATGTCTCTCTTAATCTTTCTTTTGCTGTCTTGCTCTGTCTCAGTCTTTCTCTCTCTCTCCCTCTCTCTGATTTTTGGGGGTTGACTCCATGGTAGTGCCAGCAAGAAACCCCAGCTTGTTCATCAAGATCTTAATGGCAGGATGCAGCCCTGAGAGAACAAAGGAAATCTGTGGACTTCTTTCTCTGCATGTACATGTGCGCACACACACACACACGCACATATATACAGCTACCCTGTTTAAATCAGAAAAGCCCTGACTAATGGATTCGTGTGTTGTGTGGTGTGTGTTTCGGTAGCGGAAACCAAAGGATATAAAATCTATCCCTTGTTAGGTCTGTCTTCTTTCTTTCATCCTATTTTTATTAGCCCCTAATTGGAGGCTGGGTGTGTAATTGGAATAAGATGGCTTGTGAAATACTAGGGCAGGGATTTAGTAGTCAACAATGACTAAAATCTTTTTTTCTTGTTTGGCTAGAAATAAAGGTTGCTCCTAGTGCACCTGGCAGATATTCTACTGCAGCTTGACTGAGTAGGAGAAACGGATAAACTGATATCTTGCATCCACACACACACACACTGTAACTAGAGAAGGTTCTTGACTCCTCCACACACTCGTATGCTCTATGAGACTGAAACGGCTTTGCATCCTGTGTGTGTATAATTGTTCTCCAGGGACTGTGCAACAGATGCTATACCCCCCTCTATGTCACATCAAGCTAAAATATTCAGTTGGCGCTACAGTAAATAAAAAAGCAAACAAATAAATTATTCTTCACTGTGAATATTGTTTCTGACCGGAATACCTTGCAGTTATTATCTGATGAGTTGTACGGATGCCAAGTAGGCCAGTGCGCAAGAACAGTATGTCAGGAAGCATTTTGTAGCTTGTGTTTCTCCCACTGTTTTGTTAGTGTCTGTGAGACCGCCTGGTAGACATGGCTCTGTAGAAAAGCATTATTATACAAACCCATTATAGAATTTGAAGTGTTTTGCTCTGGTGAAGAAAAGAGGGGTTCTTAGCCAAGCCTGATGGAAAGCAAGAGAAGCGTGCAACCATAGCCAGTCTTTGATCAAATGTTATGACTTTCTATTAACTAAAAGCTTTGTGACAGAAAGAAAAACAGCAGCCAGGAGGTATAGACCTGGATTGGGGATTCAATGATTTACACCAAATGGCAAATCTGAAAGCCACCAGCATTGGCTTTAATTTAATGATATGCTGGTTAATCCAACTAAACGAATTGCAGGGTGGGTTTTTTCGCTCTCCCTACATTGTGTTTATTTGTCATCAGCCACTTTATTTAATCAGATGTATAAAAAAGGAGGGTGGACATAGAGGGTTGCAGGTTTTTATCTCTCACTCTGTGTGTGTATGTGTATGTGTATATATATATATATATATATATGTGTATATATATATATATATGTGTATATGTATATATATATATATATATGTATATTTATTTATTAGATAGATGGATAGATAACCTGGCCTTATGTAAAAAATTATTAATTCCAAATAATCATAGGTGGAGCACTCCAAAACATACAGGCATACTCATTTGGCTAATTGTTGCCACAGGATTTTCTGTCTCTACTGACTCACTGTCATGAGTCACCAGAAAATTTTCAGAACAGACATATTTGTATCGCTTGCGTGTGCCCGATTATCTGTGGACACGCATCAATAATAGTCTTTCAGATTATCGTTGTTGATGACATTACAAGCTATGGTATTGCATTTAGAGTCCTAGATATGAACTCCTTGTCTTTGCTCGGTTTGGACTGTTCATTGCATGGTCTGCTGAACCTGTTTAACCCATTTAGAAAAAGATTAATAAATATAGAACTATAAATATGACATTTTCTTGTCCTGGCCACTTCTACTACCTGCATTGTTGTTGTGCCTCAAATACACACCCAAACATGCTGCATTACATGTTTCTGTGACAGGAAACACATTTAATGCTTTCTTTTAGACAGGAAGCCAAACTACTATTTACACTCTGCATTAAGGTTTGCTTATGTCTGTTTGCAAAGGTTCTTAAATAAAACAACTTATGTCAATTGATGACAACACATTTTCATTATCATGGTTTAATTCTTGTAATGAGTGCCTCTTGTAACATGGGTATGTCAATGTTTATGGAAATAAACTTGTTGATGGGTCAGGTCTTTTTCAAGAAGTCCTGCTTCTTTTTTTAAATCTGTGTTTAAAGTGATGGCTGCTGCACTGCTGTGTTTAGTCTAATCCTTTCCATGGAAAAGATGAGCCCTTTGTGTGGGTTTCCGATACTGTGTAGATTGTTTGCTAGTTTAAAACACCTGTGAAAATTGCAGAAACAGGTCTGATCTCTCTCTATCTCTCACACACTTTGTCGAGGCATCCTTTGGGATGCCCTGTGCTATGACCACGCTGGATCTTCTGGACCTTTTCTGATGGCGCATATCCTGTGGGGAACATTGCGAGGATAAGCCGGGTCTGTACACCCCAATAAAGACTCTATTCGGCCATACACATTCACAGGATGGGTTCCCTGTTGAGTCTGGTTCCTCTCAAGGTTTCTTCCTATTTTCTTTAGGGAGTTTTTCCTTG
>JAOTQW010000033.1:3692237-3711140 GCA_026260075.1 Sisor rabdophorus | reverse complement strand
GGGAGGAAACCGGAGTACCCGGAGGAAACCCACGCAAGCGCGGGGAGAACATGCCTACAGGCTGCAATACTCATACTTGTATTTGAAGTGCAGATTCTGATATTATAATGTTTTAGGAACACCTTTGGTGGGAGTGTATGAGTGTTTGTGTTTTTGGTTCATATTTAAACCTTTTTAAACAATTATCGTAATCTTAGCAGTTGGTTTCCTCTTTACCCTCTTTCCTGGTTTTTTAGTCTGTATGTTCCACTAACACTGTAGCATGCTGGCCTGTTTAGAAAGTTCAGCTATTGTGTTTGAGAATCGTCCAGGAAGGAAAAAAGCCCCGCCCACACACTTCCCATTCAGCTTCCCGTCACATTGATGTGACTGTGTAACCTGGTGACCTGATGTGCCAGTGAATGAAGCAGAGACTTGAGTGTGGTGAAGACTGCTAACGGTGGCGTCAATTGTATAATCAGTGCTAATCTGGAATATGATCGCCAATGTCATTTCATGCCTGTATTAGTGAGCTTGTGTACAGTATGTTTGTGTAGATAGTTTCTATTATCTAAATGGATTCCATTATTCAGAATATAAAATGGCCTTGCTTTGAGTGGGCTTTTAGTATGAGGTGTAAAGTACTTTGATTTTGCTTTCAATTATTTATTTTGCTTTCTACTGTGAGACTAATGGTAGACTTTTTTGCTAAAAAGCTCTAATGAGCTGTTGTGCTTTGGGAAATGCGTGTTTATAGACCTGAGGCATTCTCAAGATTGTGTCTACGTATATGTTCATCAGGAATGCTATTCCATCAGGCCTACCGGAGCACATTTGCTGAAAGTGGTTATTAGTCAGTACAGTCAGCATCTATTTGAAAAGAGGAGACAAAAAAAAACATGCGAGAGACAGTAGAGAAAGCGAAAGAGAGTAAGAGGTAGAGGCAGTAAGAGGGAGAGGTGGTGGGAGCGAGAGAGAAAGCGAGTGAGAGGTCAAGGGAGGCGAGAGGTCGAGGAAGCGAGAGGGGTGGAGTTCTGGGAAAGCAGTAGTGGTAAGAGGTCGTGGAGAGCCGTAAAGGTCGTAGAGGGAGAGGTGAGGAGCCGAGAGTAAGAGGTGTCTCACAGATTTTATTGTATGAATATTTAGTATGGAATTTTCCTGTTAGGAAAACAAATTTACAGTAAGCTACTATTACCGAATGTTATAAATAGGTTAGTTTCCCTCTGCCTTATATGCTGAAGTCATTTCATTGGGTGTGCACTGCATTATATTGTTTTGTTCTTAATAGGCAATTTAAAAAACCAACCAAGACTCATGTTAATAGTGTGCTTAAACATCTTTGTAATAAATATGATTCATGTGTTATGTCATATGGATTGCAGGTTGTTTAATGTTAGGGCCACACTTGGTTTTAAAAAAACTAACCAAAATAATGCTGGAAACCAAACCCTGATCTTTTAATTGGATATACTGAAATTGTGTAGAAGTTGAAGTCTGACATCTCCCTCTCTCTCTCTCTCCTCTAGTAAGACTGTGTGTGGGTGATGAGAGGGCTTCTGGGTAGTGTAGTCTATAGGGGATATGAACGGCCTGTATTCTTCTTTTCTATCTGTTTTATCAGAACAAGTGTTAATCCTTTGCATTTTTACCAGCAACCAGAGGTTGTTAAGTTTTCAGAGTTTTCACATCATTCCACCCACAACCCTGTTTCAGAGATATTTGGCTTAAAAACTGAAAAAACCCTTGCAGGTCATGTGACATGGGGCATTAAGTTGACGGCAAGCTGTATTGATCGATGGGAAGGATTCCAGAAAACACCATTATCTCTCTTTTTTTTTTTGGACACACACACAAAGATACACAAATGCACTCACACACACTCTGTAAACAGAGTGTATACACCCTTACAATTCCCTACATAAAAAGATGGATGTTCTCTGTCTTGATGCATTGTTATTGTTAGTAAGGCGTTTTTTTTTTGGTTAGCCTTTTATTATTCTAGCTAATGCTTCCTCACTGTCAGGAAGGCCTATTTTGGTACTACTGCTAATCTAGCTAATTGGCTGGTAGATTAGTGTTTCTAAATGATACTAACACAAACACTCCATCAGTGGTGCTTTTTTGTATCTTCTCCGGTCACGTCAGAGTGTAATTTCACACTGTGTAACCAAGCAAGAAGTGCCTTAGCCTGTGCACTCAAAGTTTTTTAAAAAGCAAGTTTTGGTCAGTCTATGGCAAAGTGACCTTGAACAAAAAATGTAACCAGTAAGTCTTTATTTTTGTGTTTTACATTTTTTAAATTTTTTTAAAAAGCCCCTGGTTAATGAGAGCTTTTTGTCATGTTGTGCTGCGAGCTATATACAGTTACGTTAGTGAGGCGTGTAGTGGCTCAGACGTTTTTCTATAAAATCTTCGTCATCACAGTCATCGTCATCCGAGCATGAACATGACTCTGCAGGAAAAGTGCAGCCAAGTGGAAAAAGGCCATCTCTGGTGTCGGTGCTTTCTCTGTGAAAAAGAGAAAAAAATAGAAATAATAATTTTATCACCATCTTTTCCATCTTTGTAACTTTAGGCGTTTATTGAAACTGATTTAACATTTTATTTCACTCAGCTGCCAATTTAACACTTTATGCCTGCTGGACATGAAATATCTTAGGAGGAGCTCAGAATTCTGACACAGTGCTGTCTATTTCCAACACAATGGCAGTGCTGTTTCTTTTTCATTTTTATTATTAATGTAGAGAGAACAATCTGAGGAGTTTTCTAAACCTGTTTTCAGTTTCAGTGGCTTGTTTTCATTGCAAATCAATTGGCTTCAATTACAGCTTTAGGACAAACTGTCAACCTTTAACTCTAGTGAAAATGTCTATTTACATACAACTTGCATGAAATTTAAGCCAAAGTACTATAGCAACAAGACACACAATAGTCCTATCCGGGACTATTGTGGCCATCTATAATTTGTTGGGGTATGAGAGCAAATAGTCCCCCAAATCATCACACATAAAATGAACAATCTTTGTTCCACAATTTGGAATGTTAGTTTATTGTAAAATGTTTTGTACCAATTGTGTGAATAATCTTGGTCTACAGTTGAATGGCTGTCTCAAATAAAACAACATTAAGCAAATTGTCTCTCGGTTGACATTTAATTTTTATTTAGGTCAGAAAGCTTTCTTTTAAAGCAGAAATGTATACACATTGTTCGATTACACAGTGGTGTATAGTATTTTTTACCAGCTAAAATGCTTAAAAAAGACAGTTATTTCCACCTTTTTCTTTAGTAGAATTATTTTTGAACCATTCCACAAGGCTTTGTAATGGGCATACTAAATTAAGTCATGGACATTTATTGATTGATTGATTGAAAATGTCAATATTTTAAGACTCACTTGATGGTGAAACATGTGGTTTTGGTCTGCCCAGAATGAGACAAAGGTTAGTCTCAGGACATCCTCTTAAGGACATTTCTTTCAAGGGCGGCATAGTGGCCAATGACATGTGCATTTGGTTGTTTGGTGACTAAATTGTCCATTGTCCAGAGTGTGTGAGAGTGTGTGTGTGTGTGGCCCTGCGATGGATTGGTGACCTGTCCACGGTGTACCCCCTGCCTTTCACCCTATGTGCGCTGGGATAGGCTTCAGCAGACCCCCATGACCCTGAGTTCGGGAATAAGAGGGTATGGAAGATGAATGAATTTCTTTCAAAGCAAGAAGGTCCCGGGCTTGATTCCCAGGCAAGGGGTCTTTCTGTTTCTCTTTTTTTTCTTTCTTTACTCCAGGTACTCCCACAGTCCAAAACATTAATTTAATTGGTAGTTTTGAAATTAGTGTGTGGCCCTGTGATGAACTGGTAACCTGTTGCTGCTTTTCGTCCTTGGAGACCTGGGATAGGCTGACCCCTGTGACCCCGAATTAGGGAATAAGCGGGCTAGAATATAAATGGATGAATGTATTTTCTGTTGTTTTACTGTACTGTAAAACCTATGGTATGAAATAGCCTATAAAGATAATGATCTTGAATTAAAAATTACAAGCATTCAGGTTGCCATTAATTGTAATAATCCAGTGAGATTGGAGAAGACATGAAGAAATAGAACAGACAGTCAGCTAAAGTCTTAAAATTTAGAACTGTGGCAACATCTCCAAGATGTTTTTAGGAGACCTGCCTCCAAAGCAACCTGAAAATCCCTAAGGTAAACACTGCTTTAAATAAAGAAATAGTCACACCAAGTGTTGATTTAAATAAAATTGACATAACATTTTGATGGCATACTTGTTTAATTGCCTTAGAACAGAACTATAAGCTTTACAGGTTAATTTCTTGAAGCATCTTGGCAAAGATAGTTTGTCTGTTTTTCTTTATCTATGTTATTCTAGACAGACTGGGTGATGCGAGAAAATCTGTGTTGAGTACTCTTGCAAACAAAAATGGCAAAATGAATATATAGAAATTTGAACCAATATTTCTTTCTGACACACGTTCAGTAAGATCAGAAATAACTGACTTTAAGCCATATTTTAGCTGGAGATAATTTGTGGCACTAATGGAAAACTAAAACCATAGGAAACATATAAAATCATAGAGTTGTAATCTTTTTGTTAAAATATTTAAGTTGAAATTCAGCCCCACCCCGACTACCAGTGTTTTGTAAATCTGGCCAGGATATCAAAGCCTTAAAGAATTCATATTATTATAAGATGTGTATAATAAAAATAGTCTTTCTTGAGACTCTAATTTTTATTTGACACTGGCCCGAGTCACCAAAACGGGCCCTCATAAAACCATGGTAAAGATTTTATTAAACGTTGGTGTTTATTTAATTTAGAAAGTGTCCGAATGACGTTTTGTAAGTCTGGTCCTTGCGCCTTTTAATTACTTTGACTGCTTTGTTTTGAAATGTAGTGGTGTAGTTACAGTATTTCTCCATCTGCTGCTCTTTTATATATTTATTATTCTTTACAAAGAATAAAATGTATGATTTTCCCTTGTTTTCTCTCAGAACTTTGATCAGAAATGTGGTGTTAATTCTCTTAAACCATTCAACAACCTAGAAATGACACACATGTCATCAACATGCATGTCAGTGGGTAGTAAAGTATGGAAAAAAGTATGTAAAAGAACTGGAATAATGACTGCTTGTTTTTTTAACCTTGGATTTTTTTAGCATGCATGTGTGCACACACACACACGCACAAAAATAACAGTATATGATGTACAATAAACGCAAAAGTAATGCTATTTATGACTGCAACTAAAGGCCCTTTTCTAATGCAAAATTAAATGTAAACAACAAATCTGACTAGATGTGTGACAGAAATATGCACTTGAATACTGAACACTGATTCGCTTATACAATCATGTGAACACATGCGCACGCACACCATTAACACATGATTTGCATCTCTTCTTTTCTGTAATGTGACATTCCCACAGCAGAAGCTGAAAAAAAAACCATGGGCAATGGGAGAATAATACACAGATAGAAGGATGGATACATACAAACCAGCTATATTTTAAATGTTATAAACTTACCAGAACCATTTCTCTACACTCTTTCACCATGCATTATGAATTATTAATTTGAGCTGATAGGTATATGTGTGTGTTATGTGAGAGGGGGAGGGAGAGAGATGTCCTGGGCCAGTATCCAGTTTGCAGATCCAGGGTACATGTCTCAGTCTGACATCCTTGTTTGATATAAGGTCATCAGTCCTGAGGGAAAAACTGCTCTGTGTCATTAGGTTTAAAAGGTGTGTGTGTGTGTAGATGTACATGAAAGTGTATGTGTATTTTAGCCTGTGTATGGGTTTTGCTAACACTCATTGCTATGGAAATCCTGTTAACTGAAATTTTCCCCCATCAGGCGCTGTTGAAGCTAGTTACTAAGGAAGCTCCAGGCTTCAGTATTTTAATTTTTGAGCTATCAATTCTCTGACATTTCACTATTCCTTTTCATTGCACGAAGTGGCTGCTGGTCCTTTTGAGCCTTTGTGTCCTAGCCTCTGCTGTGCTGTCACCTCTAGACTCCTCCATCTGGTTACATGGCAAGAGTGCATGAGCAAAAGAGAGAAGCCAAACACCTTGACACATCGCTGTTCTAACCTTCTACTTGATTTATATCTAAATATTTGAATAAATAGCCTTTCTTCTATCTGTATATTCTCTTTCCCAATATCTTGTTTATTTTGCACAAAACCATACACAGCTGTCCCTTTTAAGAGAAATAAAAATTATGACACAATGATGTCTTTATTCTGCGACATGTGCCTGTGTAAAACCTAGTTTGAAAGTGGCTTTGTCCTGAACATAACCAGACATCAACTGTTCTGGAAAGACATTAAAATACTATCGCTGGCTGTCCTATGGGTTGAAACCTGAGACAATAGACACAATTGCAATGTTCACTGATAGAATTTTGATAGCCTGACTCTTGTAGTAGTCACGTGGTAATACTGTAATCTATGGTAATAACAGTCTAACAAAAGAAAACTTAAAAACCTTTACAGTCACAGGTTTACAAAAAGACCTGCATGTGGGTTCAGTGCTTGAAGCAAGCATCCGGCCAATGACTAGTCTGACCTGATACGCGTCATTGTTATGAGTGTTTGTGTGCGTGTTCTTTTTGTGTGCAAGGAGGGCTTTACCTTGTCCTGTTTTTTAGTATAGTTTTCTTAGTATTTGTTTTGTGTACTTCACAAATAACCATTTGTCTGTCAAACAAAATGTGACGGATGTACTCGTGTAGGTATAAAGAAAGGTGTGTTAATGTCTTTTAGTCTTTTGTGACTTTATTTTTTTGTTATTTTTCCTCTGCTTGTGATTTTAATGGGGTGGGGGGGGCACAGATGAACAACCACACACTCATAGTGATTAGATTGGTCACCTCACAGCAGGAAGTGTCCAGGATTCAATTCCCAGGCAGGGGGCTTCCCCCCACAGTCAAACCGTCTAGGGTGCACCCCTGACTCTTGCCCTATGTGCACTGAGATGGGCTCCAGCAGACCCCCGTGACCCGGAGTTAGAAAATAAGCTGGTATAGTAGAGGAATGAATGAATGATTAAATAAGAAAATAATTAATCATTTGTGGCACTGAAGGCCACCCAAATAAAATGCCTGTAACGACTTGTGCCCTGTACAAACTCCTCGTTCTCTATTTATTGTGACTGTAAGTGACGGTTCTTAAGAGACACAGTTTCAAGAAGATGTGCATTATCTTATAATGTAAGAGTTATAGTTTAGTGTTTATATTGGAGTGGAAAATACTAGCTGTTCCACTGGCCTTATTAAATTATACCTTATCTCAGCATATTAAATTCAAGAGCTCCTATGCAAAATAAATATTCTGACAGGTTGGCCTGTGTGGTTTAGCCAACAAAGTTTTTTCATAGCAGTTAAAATAAAAGTGAGAAAAAGGGAATAAAAGGAGAGAGAATGATGTTTTAGAGCTTCTAATGATTTATGCAGTGCTGTTTGGACTTCTACAAAAAGCCCTGTGTCTTTCTGCTTCTCAGGGGTGTTTTCCTATGATATCCTGTATCCCTATGATAAAACACCTGCTCTTTATGTGATATATGCCATAAACAACCCGTGATCATCAGCCTTTTATATTGTTCTAAAAGGCTGATGCCAGGTTTCATAAATTAAAAAAAAGAGTAAATGAAGCCTGCATTTTCCTTTAAAAGGTAGCCTCATATAATTATTTTGATATGAGACAATCTTATTTTGCACTAATCATTAACCAGACAAATAACTTTCTAAAGCAGTTTATAGCAGCTGTCGTTTATAATAGCCAGCAGCACTAAGTTCTGTTTTTCAGCCTATTGTTTATTTTAATAGTACTGTATGATACTTCTCATTTTTATTTCTCTCTAAGGGACAATGAGCTCATGCCTCAGGAGTTGCATTTATCTGTGCTTTTTACTGTCTCTCTCACTACTTTTTCTTAACCCTGCTGACCCTCAGTTTTTTCAGCGCTATCTCTTTCTTTTGCTCGTTTAGTCTTTTGCTTATTCTCTCTCGGTCTTGCTCTCCCTCTCTATCTCTGTTTCGATCCTTTGCTGTCTTGTTTTTTCTTTCACACTGCCACCTTAAGATTTCTGTAATAAAAATATTTAAACACTAAATTTTACATGCTTTTCTTTTCCTGCCAACTATGACTGAAGCTCGACATTGTTTTAAGGTGTCTTTGTTGGGGTTCTGCCTTAGCTCTGCCTTATAAGCGCCTTCTGTTGCCTCAAGTCTTCTACGAGCAGTTGCACTCCAACACACACCAGACTACAGCTGATGGCTGTTATTGCATTCTTAGAAACAATTGAAGCCAGTTTTGTGAAAAAAAAATCACTCACAGGGGCGGATGAACGGTAACTATACTGAAGTTAATCTGACTTGGAATCAACATGGTAGCTTATGTCAGGGTCAGGTGCATTTTTTTTTACTGACTAAGCTGAAATATACAAAATTTTTGTACATGCACAAATAATGCCCTTTTTCCTCTTGGTATGTTTAATCACAAAAAACATTTTCATTTATATTAAAACTGTACAAATTGAATTAAATGCTAAAGGCTTATTCCGGCTGTAACACAGAGCTGTTACACACAGCTTGTCCCTGATTTTTAAATGTTCAATCTATTATCCCTGTTTGCTTAATATTTCCACTAATGGCAACCGTAAATAAAGCTTCGAGAAGATTTAACTGTAATTAGAGACATTAAATAACCAAAGCGATTTTTTCTTTTGTGAGTTTCAATAAGATGCTGTTTTTGTTTTTTAGAAGTTACATTTATTTTTCTGCAAAACAACTTCATCTAAACCAACTTTAAAACATGGACATAAAAATTAGCTATCCTTAAATGCCAAAATTAATGATTTGTCCTATGCCAAGTGTGATTGATGTATTTGGTGGTGCAGGCACACAGCCTGCTGAGCTTGCAAAATATTTTCATACACGGAAGCCCTTCAGGGAAGGTGCTCTTCAGTTTTTTGGTAGCTCGAAATTAATAGCCTGATTTAAAAAAAACCCAACATTTTAATGTAAAATATTATAAGCAAGGCAAAACATTAATCTAAAATATAAATATAAAATACTCATCCCAAAAATCAATATATCCAATATTTTTTCCACTGTGTATGCGTGTATCACTACGCTTGCTTTGAGTTGTCACGTAAAAATTGTAATGACTTACAAGATCATGCCAGAGGAATTGGTCAGGCCTGGAAGACAGAAGTTGGTCTTATCTTGTTAATCGAATGACAATAACGGAAAAAAACAATTTGGGGTGTGTGTGTGTGTGTGTGTGTGTGTTGTAAGGGTTCCAAATTGCAACTAGATTACCTTTATGTTTTTATATTATATTTATCTAATCTAACTACAGCATGATTTGGTACATGGGTTTGCAAGTAACGACTTACTATATGCAAAATTGTATTTTAAGCACTAGAACATTTTGTACTGGTGTAGAACTTAAAATTGCTAAATACACGAGATCGAAACAAAAAATCAAAACCTCTTGTTTTAGTGTTTTTTCTTCTGCTATTTACTAGCACATTCTGCTCTTTTTCCCACCATTCCCCTTACCCATAACACTTTCTCCCTTTAAGCAGTTAACTGCTTAGAATGAGAGCCACAAAAAGATTGTCTGAGTGCATTTTCAGATCTGCTCTTGCAGGAGCAATGCGACAAAAGTCTTTCTGATACAACTTTGCTTTTTTACAGTCTGGAACTAATAGCTAATCCCCTACTGATCCCAGCTGGTATTCCATAGCTTTTCAATAGAGACTGGTGAATGCCCTGATGAAGGACAGGGACGAGTATTCTGGGAGAAAAGGCTTCCTGCCAGCAGTGAAGACGTTGGGGGATAATGGATCTCCCGAGACCTCTGGGAAAAGGGAGGGAGTACAGGACAGTGAGATGAGATGACGTGTGGAGTGGAGGGTGGATACGGGGTAAGGGTTTCTGCTAGTGCTCTGTGAATAACGTTTAATAACCCAAACCTTATTTACCTTGCAAGTTATTTTTTACATTACATGATAATTTTAGATCTTGAATAACTTGTCATTCAGTTTAATACGGTAGGTACATACCGTAAACTTGCTCATTCATGCAATTTATTCAGACCTCCAATTGACTGGAAACAGCATGATGCATACAATCATGTTGGTAGAGATTAACAGTTAATACCCATCTAAACACCAAACCATTGCCTTTTGCAAGGAGTTGTTTAACATTCATGTAAAAGTGTAAATGCCTTTAAATTTCAAATGCCACCTGACTTGTATACACAAACCTACTGCAGTTTTCACTCATAATCAGACAATCCAAAGTACCTCATTACTTTTCTACTGCCTGTCAGTTTACTTGATCAACATTCTACAGTGCCATTTACGATAAAAAAATTTAATTGTACGATTTTGTGCAGCTTCCAGTAATAATATCCAAGATGAATAAAAAGCCTAAAAATTACAGCGCACAGGTTTTACTCACACTCTAAACTAAATAGTGTGGTGTTAAAATGCCTCAGGCAGCTGAGTAAAAGATGTCTAAATAGTGACACTAGTGGGACTATTTAAAAAAGATGGTGCAAATAAGTTAATGTATTTGTTATATAAGACTAAGTGAATGCATATTATATCCCTGCTCATTTCCACATGTCTAAAACATTTAGTTTGTGTTAAATCTAAGGAGTTTTTTTTTTTTTTTTTTTTTTTTATTGTAAAAGGAAATGTTTTGCACAATGTCCAAGGTGTAGGATTAGTTTTATGGCTTGGAAAAAATTAATTATGCTTTAGTAATGCAACATCTATTTTTTACAGAGCATATGATGTCCTTTTAAGTGAGATTATTACAGTTGGTCAAGTGGCTACAACTTCATCTTTCCTCCTTGTATTGTCATTGTTAATCCCTCTTTTTATTGTTGACTTTCTTACCATGAATATACTTGTAGCAAAATAAGGTAGCAGAGATTGATTATTTAAGCGAGGTGGTAGTTAAGTCCCACATACCCCGGAGTGTGTGGAAAACTTAGAACATAAACCACATCGTTTTTACAATACACAGAAGCGGGCCACAAATGTGCTGCAGATGTAGCTGCTTTTTTTAAGTGGTAATATTTTTTATACATTTTTTTAACATGTGTTTGAACAAGTGTGTCATCTGTTATGTCTCTCTGGCTCATCACCCATATCATGTGTTATATTCCAACTTAAACATCTGCATGACGTGTGCAGGAACCTGTCGGTGCCGGTGTGTGGGTTTTTGTGACACCTGATCTAATCTGGAATGTTCGAACCAATAAATAACAAATATTATATGAATCAAAAAGGGTGGAAAAACTCAACTTCAAGTTAATTATATCCAAATGTTTAGCTATAAAATACTCATAATCAAAGGTTGTATCTTAGTGGTTAAGGTGATGAACTACAAACTGAAAGATTGTGGATTCGATTTCAGCACCACAAAGTTACCACTGTGGGGTCCCTGAGTAAGGCCCTTAACCCTAAATGCTCAGTTGTTTTAGAACTATTTTATTATTTATTCATTTATTTATCTTCTATACCCACTTATTCCATAACTTAAGGGTCGCAGGGGTCTGTTGTAGACTATCCAAACGTATATAGGTCAAAAGGCAGGGCTACACAGTGTAGCCACGCATAGTTAAACACACACACACACACACACACACACACACTTTCACTCTTTTGGGTAACTTAGAATCTTTTTTGGACTGTGGGAGGAAACTGGAGAACATGGGGAGAACATGAAAACTCCACACAGAAAGACCCCTTGCCAGGGAATCAAACCCAAGACCTTCTTGCTGTGACTTTTAGCAGATAGCAGACGCTCTTATTCAGAGCAACCTACATGTGTACTGTGAGGTGACCATGCTAATCATCATGCCACCGTGCTGCCCCTTGGCAAATGTTGTTAATGTAAATTAGTGAATGTGTTTTTTTTAAATCACATATCTAATCATAGGTAATTGTACAGCATATGTTTACAAACATTTGTAGTTTTTTAAATAAAATGAATTTTAGGTAAGACTGTACAGTAAGACTGTTTCTCAGGCAGAATACATTTTTTAAGGGTTAGAAAAAAGTTACATTAAAGCTCCACGATTCCAGGTTTGATTCTGAGCTTGATTTATAATGTGCAAAGTTTTTTTCCCCTCTGTGTCCATGTGGGTTTCTGTTTTCCTCTTAGTTGGCAGGTTGGTTGGAAAATCTATTATCTGAAGATTTGAAAGTGTGCAAATGTGTATCCCTGACCCTGACCTGGATGAAAAGATTACTGATTTATGGATAGAAAATTAACTAATGAATAAAGGCAACATTTCTGAAGTGTTTAAATAATTTTTCCCCTTATTATTATAATTATATTGTTATTTTTGCATGTGCCTGTCTGGACTCCAGACAACATAAGTGAAAAATCAATTTGTTTCCTGAGGATCAGTCTGCATGCACATAACTCATGTTGATTTAGCGTTTTGTGGTTTTTATATTTCAGTACAAACAATTATGATATTATACAAGTGCAAGAACAATCAAGGTTGGTAAGTGCCCCTAAAAGCATAGCCCATTCATACTTTATGAATCCACGTGGCACGTCCTGAAAAACTACAGGCTTGAGTGACTGGCTGAAAATTTACTAAACCTATACCCATATTGCAGCTCATTAGGTCAGTCTTGCATAGAATTGATCTCTGTTTTCCACATACTCACCTGGGGAAAAGCCATTTACTGGCTTAACCAGTTTCCCAAGGTATAATGTGTATATTACAACCCAATCCATCTCCTGCTTTCTGCACTGTCAGAAACTAAAAGATTTTTTTCGGAGTGCATCATTTACTATAGTGCCCATAAGCCTGTAGACCATCAGCTATGAGTCAGCATGAGTGTGCTTTTTCCATCTCTGATACCTGCTTTGATAAACAGGGTTGGAGGGCATGAGGTGAGTTATTAATGGGAATGATTTGGAGGTAATGTGCCATGCGTTTAATCAAAGAAAATAAACTAATGTATAATTATGAATGTTGTAAATATGTCAAACCAGACTGCCATTAGGCATCGGATGTGAAAGGAGGACAGACAGAAAGGGGTGGAGGAGGGACAATATGATTGGGTCTTGATCCTGAAAATGAATTCCTGCCACACAAGAAAGTCCATCTGCTGCTGTGGGGGTGTGTTTGGGGTGTCTCTTTGTAGGAAGCGAAGCATGTGTTTCTGTCAGTAATGTTATCACCTTTAAGGAAGTTAGTAGCCAGATGCAGTTAAATAATTTATAGTGATGGAAAGAACAAATAGATGCCACTTAGACAGGGTGTGAGTTTTCTCCTCATCCTTTCTGTGGACATTATTAGATGAGCAAATAAAATAATATTATCAATCACATGTGGGTGTGGTGACTTACATCATCAGGTCAAACAAATGATGTCATTTTGTATGTGTCATTGTGTCTGTCAGGGCCACACACACACAACCACACACACTCACATTCACTCCTATGGGCAATTTAGGATCACCAATCAATTTTTGTACTGTGGGAATAAACTGGAGTACCCGGAGCAAACCAACGCAACCACAGGGAGAACATGCAAGCTCTGCACAGAAAGACCCCATGCCAGGGTTTCGAACCCAGGACCTTTTTGTTGTGAAGCGACCATGCTAACCACTACGCCACTGCGCCGCCCTGCAGGAAGTCAAATTTTTATTATCAAAATGTGCTTGTAACACAAAGTATTATGGCTGATTTTCTTGGGCTCAAATATTAATATTAGTTTATCAGAAAAACACTTTTTTTAAATAGTTATGAAAATAAATAGATAAAATAATGAATTTTAAACCAAATAATAACCCTTTCATGTGTTTCTATAATTAATTATTGTTTCTTCTAGCAATTATAGCAATCATGCATGCTTTGAAATGGTCTGTTAAATGTTATATCGCATAACACACATTTTCTATTATTTGTATTACAAGTTCTAAAGAAGAGGTTAGTTAAAATAGTTATATAATTCCAACAAGTGTTGGAATAGTGGACTGTACAGATAAACCGAAACATTAAATGCAGCCCAGACTTCCTCCTTCCTTCTTTTAACTGAATTATCACAAATCCACACAACTACATACTGCTTCCCAGCAGCATGCAAGTTAGTATAACATAACAATTACATTTGGCCATTTAATTTAGATTGAAAATACCAACAAATTTAGCATTTAAAAAAATTGATTTAAAATGTGTTCCTTTATTGTTCATCACAATAAGAAAACCATTATTTTCATTATATACAACAGGAATGTAGATTATAGTAGAAAAATACAAATAGAACATACATTTATTCATTTATCTTTCAACCAGTTATTTCCTAGTTAGGGGTCACAAGGGTCTATCTCAGCTCTAAGTGCAAAAAGCAGAAAGGGTACACCCTGAACATGTCACCAGTCTATCACAGGGCCACACAAGACATGCACTTACTACTATGGGCAATTTAACGTCACCAATCAACCTAATTTACATGTTTTTGGACTGTGGGAGGACTGGGACCTTTTTGCTGAAAGGCGACAGTGCTAACCAAGTCACTGTGCCCCCACAAATAAATTAACATCCGCGAAATTCAAATGACAAGATTAAACTTTGTCAGACAGAAAATTCACGAGAGGCACATGACAGTCATGTGGCCATCAGAGTGTTTGTGGGTTTCTGCTTGCTATAACTGACACGTACGCATAGCCTTTTTTTACTTGTGTAAAAACCTCAGTTCAGCTGACCGGGATTTTTTCCTCCCTACCAGAAGCTTTTACACTTGCCCAAAGATCTGTTTCCTCAAACACTGATGGCATGTTAAAGATAAACATGATGTGTGCCTGCAAAGCTAAGGGCTGTGTTTTGGATAAAATATCATCATATACTTATAGCTTCCACCCATTCTTTCCCCCCTTTTCTTTTTCTCCCTCTCTGTCAGTCTCTCTCACTCTCTAGGTCACTCTCTCTCTCTCTCGATCTCTCTCCCTCTTTCTGTTTGCTTTTTGGGTTACTTGCACTACTACAGCTTCTTACAGTGATTTTTTTTTCTCTATCTCAAAGCTGTCGCAATGCTTAAGTCAGGCATAATCATGGTGTGCTTTTTTGGCACCGTTATCAAAACACTGTAGGACTTATCTAAGGTTTGATCTTTGAAGAAGAGTGAAGACTGAACACTTTAGACAGCCAGTCACAAAAGGTCTGTACTGATGGCCTGAACCATCCTTTGCTACAGGATGGAAATCTCTGTTATGAGGGGCTACAACTTGCCTGAACACACTAACTAGCTTTTTCGTCTCTGTTAATTGTGGCAGTGCTTGCTTGTTTCTATGTACACAAATAATATCTGTGTCAAAAAAGCTGGCGATGATGAAATTATAGTCTGGGTTTATACAGATGCCAGTTTAAACAGATAAATCAAACAAACGAACATGTTTGTCTATTAAATTACTGTTGATAAAATTTTTTCGGTTTACAGAACAAATGACCTATACATTCAGTTGTTAAACTCTTTCAATCTTGAAAAAAGTTACAAGGTATGCAGAGGATTTGTTCTTGGCCTGGTTCAGTTTGAACCAGAATGAGTGATGTTTCGATTATGCAAGCTTGCTTATGGATGTGCTTTGTGTACAGCAGATCTAGTGCTGTTTGTGAGATTAAAGAAAAACAACTGGGTCAGTTTAAATCTTGGAGGGAAGATTTGGAAATGTGTTTATCATCTTTTATTTTCCCATTGACCCACTTACAGTTATCCTATAGATTACACACCCCAAGCAGTTCTGAATATTATGCAAACAAGGGTTGATTATGCCTCTTTTTGTGCGCGTTTTGTAGAATGCTGATGCATTCTTTTAAATAAATGAATATAATTTCTGCTTGTTATAAACGGTTATCAAAAGTTTTAGCTATATTATACTGATTATTTACTTAATAGACAAAAAATATTACAACTGATAAAGAAAGCTTAATCAATATTCGTTACAGACTACAGGATAATTTGTCTGTAATTCGCACACACTTTGCTACTACCAATTTGGTTAAACTCAGTGTCTTTTATAAGATCTTTCTTTAGAACCGTCTTTCAGAACTGAAAGACAATCTTGTGCCACACTGGTTTAACCATGCCATTGCAAACCCTTACTTTAGATTATATAAAAACAAAGTGCTATTCGTAAATGAAAAATATTTGTCTACTATTTTTATGAATGTATGGATAGTGCACATGCCTCACAGCTTCAGGCTTTCTGATGCTATGCTCAAATTTCTGCCTGTTTGGAGTTTTGTGTGTGTTAATATTAAGTTGTTAAACAAACAAGTAAAAGAAAATTCTCTATATAGATATAAAAATTGCTTATATGTGTATGAGGGCATGAATGTCTGTGATCAGTGATCAGGTGTATTTCTGCCAATATTCTGGCTCTGGACTCACCTAGATAAGCGAATATGTTAATAATTTTGAGTTCAGTAAAGCTTGTGGATTTGGATGATTAGGTAAGTTCGGAATTCAGTTTGAAATATATGTCTTCCCTCTTTCAAAAATTCAAAAATCAGGAAAGTTTTTATGAATTTCATAAATTACCCACTGTTGCACACGTTGTGTGGCCACCAGTGCAGCTCAACGGCTTGTCGGTTTTGTCTGGAGAAAGCAAAGATGCTTGCAGAGTTGTGTGGGCTGTCTTAGAAGGTTATCCCTTTCTGCTGTGATGGAACAGATGAAAGCTAAAGGCTGAGCTGCTTGCTGTAATCTTCTTGGGCAGAGGAGAATTTAGAGCAGGCATGATTAGTGATGACCCTCACTCTTATCACATACACAGACCCACAGGACATCCTGAATACAGCGAAAGGAGCAAGATGTAGGGAAAAGGAAATCCAGGCAGGTCGTAAGGGGAGCAGAAGCAGGCCCTCCCTTTCCCCCTTAAAAGTCACTTCTTAATTTGTCTGTTGTTGTGCTCTCGCTCCCTCTACTTTCACACATGCCCTCTTCATTGCTCCCACTGAGTGTAAAGCCTGCTAATCCAGCCGTCTAACTGTCCCTACGAGCAGCGAATAAAAAGATGGCTCATGCAGTGTCAAAGCACTGGGCTTTTAAAGTCTCCAGAGCTGAGCCAAGGCTTTATAGGTCTAGCACAGTGTTCAAAGTGATTGGTAAGGTTTGAGCAGTTTATAGGTGTAGTGATTGAAGGAATGCTAATTCTGTGTCTGAAATGTCTCTCTCACAGATAGTGGCAGATAACCGCAGGGGTTTGGGAATCGGGAACAAGAGAGCTCACTGTGTGCACCACTCTGTTTCACCCTCTTTCTTTTTTCCCTCTGAGAGAGATTTATTTAATGGAGTGTTCAAATTGTATTAGATGAAATCTGTTTGTTTTTTTTTTAAACTATGTTTAATTAACATCTCGATTATGCTCCTTACACCAATAATTTTTTGCAGTGTTTGAATGCATTATCCTGCTGACAGATCAGTATTGATTAGTAAGGAGGTAAAAAATCTAAACGGCTCTAATGTAGCATTTTAAAGTTTATAACATTTGTGCCACCTAAACTCATCTTCTGGTTCAATTTCCACTTACATCAATGAGCTATTGATGAGATCACTCACTAGTTTTGGTGTCTCTTATTAGTCAGAGGTTTTATTATGGTGTTATGGCTCATGTGTGTTTATACGTATGTATAATTATTGTGTGCGAGAATAAGAAAGAGGGTTAAGTTACGTTTGTATAAAGGCAAACATGAATCCAAATTTAATAGCCCATTTAATATCATAATTTAGATAGATTTTTACTATTATAAAACAATCCTAACCACACAAAGATGTACAACATCAATAACTGCAAATGTACACACCTTTTAAAATCAGAGTGAGGGGTAATTCAAATTCTATTCAATCCTATTTATATATATTTTTCTTTGTGCATCCTACCATGGGTTAGGGTCAGGGGACAGATAATTTAGCACCCATGGAACCAGGAATAGGGTTAAGTGTCTGAGGTCTTTCAAGCAACAGTTCAGCACCAAAAACTTTTAAGCCACCACTGCCCTAATATTTTGATATATATTAATATAAATGTAATGTAGCTGCCAGACATTGAACACTATAACATATATTGTATAAAAACAATACGGTACAATATACTGAAATAAACTGTTTGAAAAGTGCATGTCTAAGTGTATTTTTACTATTTAAAGAACAAAAAAGGAAGACCTAAAAGGGATTAATGGCATTTTGGCTCATTTTAATTGGGAAAATTGATTTGACATATACGGGAATTTTGGTTAAGAGCTCTGTCATGGAAGGAATTAAACTCTTAAGTCAAGCCGCCACCGTAATTAGAATGTGCCTTTGTTATGTAATAGCCTGTAAACAATTATCTGTAATAACATTCTGGAAACAAAAATCCAGAAGCGTAGGAGTTTTCTTTAAGTGTAGTTAAAACCATATACCAAATGATATCTAAAATATTAATTTTTATATTGTTAATTTAAAATAGATTATAGAATGTCTTTAGGATAAACTGGCATCCAGACAACTGTATATTTGTAATACAGCTAAATTATTGTTTATTTATCGTCTATAAGTCATGCAGAAAATGGCAAATTACAGGATTTAAAGAGTGATGATATTATGTCGACTATAGCTGTCATCAAAATGCATTCATACAAAAAATAATAATGTGCAGTGACGCAACATAAGCCGGTACACACACACACACACATACTTACACAATGAGTGTACATCAACACATTATGCTTTACTTGAGAACATGAAGAACATAAGGGTTGAAGAAAATTTTTTGTGTGTGATAATCAGTTAACAATTCTTTTTTTTACACTGCATGATATTGTAATTCTAATGATTGACATATAGCCAGCTGCATAAGAACATCCTGTGTGTGGGGGGTGGG
>JAOTQW010000033.1:3661029-3674283 GCA_026260075.1 Sisor rabdophorus | reverse complement strand
CTCCAGCAGACCCCTGTGACCCCGGATTCGGGAAAAAGCGGGTAAAGAAGATGAAATGAAATGAACTTACAAATAACCTGTATTTACAATAAAACACACCCCTTTAACCAACAAATAGAGATATAATTACTTAACCTTACCCACCTGAGTTACACGGAGCATCTGTCCAACACCAATAAGCAGGATTAGCAGATGGTTTAAAAAATGTGAGATTTTTTTTGGTTTTGCGATGTTGAATTGCATGTTGAAGCTTTCACTGTCTTACCCTCTTTTCTCTTCCAGCGTGAAAGCAACAGCACGTCTGACAGCAGAGTGTCTTTTTTTTCCCGTACCTGTAAGTATTTTGAACTGTCACTGCTCCTACAACGAGGTTTCCTCACCTACAGCTTGGCTGTTACATGCTACAATGCCGGGTACTTTATTCCATATGTCCACCTTGTGGCCCACAGTCGCCTTGTTGGCTTTAGTGAATATCAGGCTGCCTTTATCATTTCCAGCACAGGGGTGACAGACATTGTTGGGCGTGTAGTTTCTGGCTGGGTCTCAGATTTGCCACGTGTACGCTCACTTCATCTACTGACCATATGGACAGCCTTAGTGAGTCTGTTCCTACTGTTGCTGCCCTTGCAAGGGAACTATTGGGGTCTGCTGTCAATCAGCCTGGCATATGGCTTCACTGCTGGTGCTATGACCCCGTTGGTTTTTTCTGTGGTGCCAGAGATTGTGGGCCCGGAACGCATGGTTGGAGCGCTTGGACTCCTCCAGCTAATTGAGAGTGTTGGAGGCCTACTCGGAGCTCCATTGTCAGGTAAGCAGCCAAATGTACCTTATATTGTAATAAAAAAATTTACTGACAGACGTGTCTCTTCTCTTATCTCAGGCTGGTTGAGAGACGTCACAGGTGCTTACATATGGTCGTTTGTGCTAGCTAGTGGATTCCTCTTCGCGGGTACCATTATAACCATGCTTCTTCCAAATTTCTGCTCCTGTACTGGCCCTATCCCTGAATCTTTACCGAAGAAATTGTCCAGAGATGACTTAACAGAAGATGAAATATTCAAACAAGTTTTATCTGTGGAGTCCAACGAGATTACACAACATACAAAGATTGCAGAAACACTCCCATCTCAAAAACACATAACAGACTGGGCAAAAGATGGGGGTACTTGCTGAATCTAATAGAACACAAAGTATCCTGTTTTTATGTTTACTGTCATTGTTGTTGGAGGAAAAGGACCGTCATTAAAACTTAGATTATCTGTGAATAAAAATCAGGCAAGCAAACTGCACCAGTTTTTAGAGATTTTCAATAACAGCATTTGGCGAACGTCCCTTATCCAGACTGACTTACATTTATTTCATTTATTCATTCAAGCAATTGGGGGATAAGAGTCTTGCTCAAGGGCCCAACAGTGGCAACTTGGTGATGCTGGGAATCAATTTTAAAGTCTTAAAATTAGCAGCCCAACACCTGTTAAAGCTTATCAGTGTTACTATCTGTTTATCATCAACTGGGCCAAACTGTTTGATTGTAAAACCGTCAGATTTTACAGTTTATTGATATTTTGAATTATTGGACTTACTAAAGTAAAATACTTATGTAATGTATGTACAGATCAATGCACCACGATAAACAGTGTCACATTTACTGCTAAGTAGTATACTCTGTCACAAAGAGAGAAATGCTACCCAAGCAGCTACATAGGACATGTGATTGTCACTGATGTACATATGCCTCTGCAGTTTTTCAAACTTTAATTTAAAAAACATAAATATAATTCTGAATGTGATTGAGTAATCTTAGAAAATCTTGAGGTATTGCAGGTTTCAGGATTTGTTAGCAGAACCAAAAAATATTTTTATATAATTAAGACTTTTATACAATTTTAAAAAGCTTTTCAATAAGAATTATTACTAAATTAATGTCATGTAAATTAATGAAGCAAGTTTATTGCTGTATAACAAGTAACTTATTTTTTACAGGTCATAATAATGTGCCTTTTATAACATGTATATTATGTTGATTTTAAAAGTTTGTGTTTTTTTTAAATGAGATCATAATCTCTTATTCCTATTATAACCTTCAACTCAAGGTCACATAATGGTCTCTTGGTCACATAATAGTCTGAATTTGTACACACCATGGAGTGTTCTAGTTTTAGTTTCTTTTAAGCAAATTTCAATAGTGGTTATAAAAAAATCAAACAAATACAGTATTCATAAAATTGACTAACAAATTATACACCTGTATAACCAGAACACTCATTTTCACCACAAAGATATTCCCATGTATCGCCTATATTGCTTTCAGAGGAACAGATGTATCTTTTCTAGTCGGGTATCTTGTTCCAAAGTCTGAAATAGATATGCAAATCCAGTGCAGGCTTAGCATGTAGTGTTTGTTTTGTTAGCTTATGTCAGCGGATGAACAAAATCAGTTACACATTAAACATTACTACAGCTTCACTAAGGTAACTAGTGTATTTTTTTTTTTTAAAAGGCAAATAAATATGTTTCTTATAGTCCAGTCATTCACCATGAACAAAAAGTGATACAAGGTATTAAAGGGAGCAAGCTGATTTTTTAAACTCTGTGTGAATCTGTAAAACCAATCTGAAAGTTTCTGCTTTTAAGTCATTTAAAATCACTGCTGCAATGATAAAGTGCTAATTTTACTCATTTTAATTTGTTGTAAAATAAATGATTAACATATTATTGTAAGTAAATCTGTGTTTCTTTATATGTAATGCTAATGTTTATGTGCACTACTATTTAATGAATTACATGCATTTATTCGAAGAAACTAAGCATGTTTGCAAAACATCATGTGCCTCGCCTTAGACCGACTTGATAATTGTAGTTCAGGAGAATTTCTATACCCATCAGCTTATAATAGATCTACTAGAAGTTTATTTTTCCATTTTTTAAGACTATTAGGTTTAAATGTTTTGTTTTTTCCCCTAATAGCACAGATTTAACGATGCTTTTCGAGTTACAAAAAGTGTGTACTTGACTAATGCATGAGCAGAAATCTGTGTTTTCCCAGAAACTTTTTTAAAGCAATCTATAAACCCGAGACGTATCAGAAATTATTGAAAACATATAACTTTGCTGTATTTCTTTAATAAAAATGAATTTAAAACATGATTTCAAAAATATAAAACAATGGAGAGTTAAGTTATATCACTCTTAGTTTTGTTATACAATTCTGATTAAAAAAAACATTTCTGGGCACAGCTATAACTACAGCAAAGCAGTAGCCCAGCAACACTGCTAAATGAATAGAAACTGCACATTCTGGCCTAGTGACCTTAGCACTAGGGCTCAAAGATCAAAGTTTTTTGTGTCACAACTAAGTCATGGCAAGGCAGAAAACCAGACACATTTGTGAAATAGGAAGAATATTAAAAAAAATTTAGACCAGGTTTGTATAGTAAAAATAATGGAAGAGGTGCGTACAATCAAATTTTCCACCTGGTTGTTATGACATTTTAATATCAGCACTGCGACGTTTCAACTTCTCAGGGTTGTTGGAAGCCATTTGGGAGAAATCCCTAAATATATCATGATAGGTCTCATCACCTACAGAGAGAGAGAGACAGAGAGAGAGAGAGAAAGAGAGAGAGAGAAAAGTCAGAGAGGATTTTATTTAAACAGACTAGGTTAAATTAATGAGTTTAATCATTTACATGGTTTCAATATATACATTTTCAGCACACGTTAGTAACTTTCAATTTTCACACTGACCATCACAAATCGATATTTTTTTATTATTGGTTAAATAAAAAAATCTGTATTCAATCATGAAATCCATTCAGAAGTGTTGAGATGATTTTACAATAGTCCGCATGTCCCTAGCCCTGAAGTTAATTGACTCACTAGAACACTACTCTAGTTTACTAAGAATCCGATTCATTGTAATGTTTGATATAGTGCAGACCCTTTTATTTTGCACACCTCAGCAGTTCAGATTATATGGCAGAATTAAGTTCACCTTAAAACAATATTTTCCGTTGCTGAATGTTATGTCAGTATGTCACAATTGTACAAACATGCACACACAAATGCAGGCATGACAGAAGACAGACAGACAGACACACAGACACACACTTAATATGACCTTTTAAGTGTTGTATTCATTGTGTAAGTATTTCAGCCATTTGCACAGCAAAAAAACAACTTTTACTTCCTTTTCCTTCTCTTCTGATAAAAGCAGCATGCAACATAGATTGAGTAAAGGAAGTTATTCTTAGGGAATCACTATCCGGCTTTTAGCACTAATAATCAGTCTTAATATTTAAACAATACTGGTCTAAAATCTTGGATAAAACTTCTCATTTGCACTGACACTGATTTTTTAAAGCCTAATGCCAACAGACATGGCCTACCTGACAGACGTTTATGAAGAATTAACTCGGGACGTCTGTTTGTTATCAGTGTCAGAATTTAGTTAATATAAAAAACAGTTTAAAATTAGCCTCAGATCAGTGTGTTATTAGTAACAGATGAGCAGAGATGGAAGAAAAGGAAGTAAAGGCAGAACAGCTCGCAGGATTGATTACCTGTGACACGCAGCACGCAGTGCAGGCGATACATACTGCAAGCAGTGGAAACGTGGCCGTCCATCTCAGAACACACAAACACACGCAAAGACACAACAAGACGCACATTTACACAGATACTAACAAAGAAAAGCCGGCATTAGGAAGCTTCTCAGCAAGTAAAAAAACAAACAAACAAAACAAGTCAGCAACACTGTGTCAATAGTTACAAACGCATGAACAACCACACACACTCACTTCTTTGGGCAATTTAGAGTTGCCAATCAAGATATGCCAGATATGACAGCTTATGGTTATGTGCCTTTTCCCATTTCCTGACAGTGTTCCACAATTGCAAACATAATATAAACTTTTAGGATTTAATGACATATACATAATGTACAAATCTTCATACACCGACTATGTACATTTTTACATATAAACAATTTTTACTAAATTACACAAGAGCAAGCAATTGGCTGTAGCTTTTTATGCTGGTGTAAGAACAAGAATCTACAATATTGTAACACTTTTAGGTGATTTTTTAGGTCTATATTGAAATACTGTTACTGACTTAGTAACTGACTTAGGACTCTTCTTTTTCTTAGCCCTTACAGTGGTTGTGCAAAGTTATTGTTTTCTCTAATGTTAAATAAATTAACTCCAACCATGAACAAATAACTTAATAGCACACTCAAATTTTAACCCAGAAAACTAGACAAAACCAACTGACCAAAAGTAAACCCCAGACATAATGTCTCCCTCTGCTGGCTATAAAGATAATTGCAATAAAGGTAATTTATTTGCAATAAACGCCTTATTTAACTCACCATTTCCAGCACCAAACATTCTGCCAAAATCATGTCACATCACTTTCAACGCCTATATCGCTAAGCTACCACTTCCCTCTTTTGACATAGAATCAGCCAAACAGAATCGGTCCAAGTACCACTTATACTTGGTACTAGGACCACAATACTTTTAAAGAAGAATATTATAAACATAATCACAGTGTTGATATACTGTCATATCACTCAGCCCATTGCATGTTTTCACTTAAGAAGCTGCCAGCTATTCGCTCTGCACCCCCAGACCCCACCCACTAAGACTGTTTTTCAAGGCCTGAAAGCCTTTTTTAGTCTGACCAATCAGATCCCCAGAACTGCTTCCCCCAGCCCCACCCAGCCCGTCAGATTGACCTGATTGGCCGAAACCATCCATCTCCCGCATCTCCTTGTTCATCTTGGCTATTCGGAGGCTGTGAAGGGAAAAAAAGAGAGAGATTTTTTCGGAAACCACGAAACCTTTTTATAAGGTTATTAAAGTTAATCTTTACATTTTTTTGGTCTGCTAACCCTGTCAAACCTTGACTCACAGTGTAACAATATCAGCATTGGCACTCTCTACAGCTATACTGATCGGATCTTTTTGGTTGATGTCCTTTTTATTGTAGTCGGCTCCTCTTTTTAGAAACAAACACACCAACCTGGAACAACACATACACATGCACACACATACACACATACCCATACAACAACAAATATTAGAATGTGCAATTAAATTACATAATAATAAATTAGTTTAAATATGATTAAACCCAAATATTTTGGGGTGTGCGTACCCTGTATGTCCCAGTATAGTAGCATGGTGTAAGGGCCCTCTCCCATTCGAGTCAGCCTGGTTTACATTAGCGCCATTCTGCAGCAAGAACTCACATGCTGCCAGAGAATTCTGCAGAGGCAAGAACATATCATCTTGTATGCCTAATAACACGAATAACCATTTACATTTCGATCATTGGACACCTTTTATACAGGAGGACTAGGCCTAGCTTGGAGGCTCAGCTAACAATTCCCCAACAGACAGCTTTTACCACCTGCACTTCACACTGGTTAAATGTCACTAATACTTCCTGACTCACTACACATACACAGCCCACACTGTTCTTTCCATTTTGCACCACAAGCTGCACATTCTTAAAAACGTTTGCTCCAAAATGCAGGCTCACCACAGTTGCAGCCTGTATAAGGGGTGTTTTGCTTTCCTCAGCCCCATTAACCCAGTTAACATCAGCTCCATGAGCTAGTGCATCGGCCATAACGGGAAAATGTTGAAGAGCAGCAGAACGGTAGAGCAGAGCACCAGGGTGAAGATCACTTAAGTCCTTATCTTCATTTTCATCTGCAGACACACACAAAAACTAAATATGAGGAAAATACATTTTATGTGCAATACATTTTTGGAGTATTTATTGAAATCCATATTATTATTCATACCCTACCAATTAAGGTTTGAAAGAACATTAATTGATATACATCAATGTATACATTGATACAAAAATAAATTAAAAAAAAAACAAAAAACCCTCACCAATATCAACACCACTGATGCTGCGACTGAAGCCCATAATATTAGCATGTATATATACCAAATTACATAATTACATAATCAAGTGTCCTGGCCTTTTTTTTTATTAAATAACAATTCAGCACACATTAACAGGTTTTACATATATAGGAAACAAGTTTTTATACATAGGAAAATAATTCTTATGAAAACCATCTTATGAAAACCATTTTTCCTAATTGCCAGATAATCCCCAATAGTAACATTTTTTAGATGTAAAATTATTACAAAATAAATTGTATCTTAGTGGTGCTAAAAAAAGACAAAGCAATAATAATCATACATATAATACAATGAATCAATTATGTGTGTGTTTGTATGTATAGCATGGAAAAAAAGTGAAAGACCTTTATGTGAACCAGTGCTGTTCATCATTTCAGATGGAGTCAGACCTGTGGAAAATATCAATACACGTTTGATTTATTGATTGACATAAAGTGTGTGTAGAAAGTGTCAAGAGTAAAAGTCAAACCTGTATTCCGTGCCAGGGTGGCTCTGTTGGGTTTAGGTTTGAGGGGAGGGCGTTGAGTTACTTTTTCTTGTGTGTTTGCCCGAAGTCGGCGTGCACTGGAGCGAGGCAGTGGCATCCCACGGCCTGTTTCAGGAAGCTTTTGGATAAATTTTTTTTCCACATATTTTGAACGTATCCATGACTCTTTATCTTGCCTGAGGACGTAATAGAACAATTTAAAATCACGTATACTGTAATCTAACAGCTACAAACCACAAACTAATCAACATAATTGACATTTCTGCCTGAAACTTAAAATCATTATGTAATCTTTTGCTTACATTTAGCAAATTATTTATCCTTAGGTCAAAATGCATGCATAACTGTTACCTGCAATTCATCTTGATGTGCATGCAGAGGGAAGAGTACAGCACACACATTAAAAGTTTTGCTTTTAAGGCGATAACTTAGAGGCATTCGAAAGACGCCCTTTTCCAGAGCTACTTACATTTATCTCATTTATACATCAGAGCAACTTAAGGGCCCAGCAGTGGTAACTTGGTAGTGCTGGAAATCAAACCCACAATCTTTGGGTTACCAGCCCAACCCCTAACCACTGAGCTACCACTTCCATATTGTAATGTCAGTAAGCAACAGCAGAGGGCAGTGTATCAATTATCACATATGCATTACAACTTGGTGAAATTTACCAATAATCAAGTGGTAAGACATTTTACGAAAAATGCATAACTAAACTGAGCAGGTGGAAGTTTAAGGCCTTTCTCTGTACAGTAGCCTAAACCCTAATCATTGAGAAACCACTAGTTTAGTCCAAACCTGGTAAAAAGTAACCTTTAATTAGACGTCTGATACATATGGCACCGAAAACTAAAATACCTAGGATTTCAAATGTTTCGCTGGTAACACAATTCCATCTTGTCTTTAGAGTCGTACAAATGAAATAGTTAGTGTTTGCTTTTTTTTTCAAGCATAATTTAAAATGATTTAAACAATGATGATTTAAACAATGTTGAAACAGGAATGTATTTTTACATTAACCTTGCATGAAATGCACTGCCAAAAAATGTCCACCGAGCTGTAGGGTGATAAACAATACGTTTTAATGCCTACAATAAGCAGGTCTTTAAAATCAATGCAGCTATGATTTGAAACTTTATATTTCAGTCCACTTTGCTAATTAAAGCTACTACAGATTCCACACCTTTACCAGGTAGCCTGAAAGACTATGTGAGGCTACCCTTATTTGATCTGGTATCCGTTCCACAATTTACTGCTAACCTTTTAAAGATAAGTGACTCATACAATTAAAAAACTATTAAACTATTAAAAAACACTGAATTTGGCCAGGGTGGCACAGTGGCGCAGTGGTTAGCACAGTCGGCTCACAACAAGAAGGTCCTGGGTTCAAATCCTGGTCTTTCTGTGGGGAGTTTGCATGTTCTCGCCGCGCTTGTGTGGGTTTCCTTCAGGTACTCTGGATCCCTTTCAAACTCCAAAAACATGTGCATCAGGTTGATTGGTGATTCTAAATTGGCCATAGGAGTGAATGTGAGTGAGTGTGGTTGTGTGGGGGCCCTGCGAAGGACTGGTGGCCTGTCCAGGGTGTACCCCCTGCCCTATGTGCGCTGGGATAGGATCCAGCAGACTCCTGTGACTCGAAAAAAGGAATTAAGCGGATATAGAAGATGAATGAATTTGGCCAATCGCAATCTCTCTGCTTTCTTGATTTTTTAACAATCTGCTTTTAATATACTGTAAGATGAAGCAGTGTTTAGCAACAATCTCATTAAGTTAACTAGATTTAAATATAGATTTAATCTATCAAAATATAAATCTAATCAAATTTATCAATAAAATTGAACTTATTTAAACTGTTACAATTATATGCAAAACACAGTCAGCAACTGTTTGTGTGTGACAAGTAAAAAAAGTGTGCTAAATAGGTTACTGCATACCGGGGACTGGATGGGTGTGGTTTCTTTATTGTGATCTCATCAATACGTGCCTCGTAGATCCGGTTAATGGCAGTATTTCCCAACTCGCACATCAACTACTCAGAGAATGAGGGAGGAAATAAGAAAAAAAGTTAATTGTGGAAACGCGTTGAAGGTAAGAATAACCATAGTCACAAACTAGAAACTAGAAAAGGTAATGTGTTTTACTTTTATGAGTTCCGGCTCCCAGGAGTCCAGAGTTAGAGAGCGTACTTTAGAGAAATGCACACCCAGACTTCTACAGACAGAACAGGATGTCGATTAGTGACAGGATTAAGTCAAATCAAGCTTTATTCTCCTTCGGTGGACATATAGTATAGCGGAACGAAATGTCATGTCTCACAGGACCACGATGCACAGGTTAAATATACAATACATACAAAGACTGAGACTGTCAAATTAGTATGCTTGTATGCATGTATTAGTAAAAATACATGTGTTTATCCCTCCCCACTGCCACCCAATTGGTTTGTGGTGCAGCAGTTTTTGACAAGAACTATAAAATAATTATAAGTAATAATGTCTAAAAATTATGTACTGAAAAATAATGTTGCCTGTAAAACAGCGTAAGCAAGTGTTTCATTTTAGTTTGAATAAAATGTGTTCTGGTTTTTATAGTTTGCCTTACAGATATTTACATTTATAATAGTTTGAAACCTAAAAAAATATATAATAAAGAAAATATATATTTATTTAAAATCATGGTCATGTGGATTCTCCGTCTGTCCTCGTTTACATAATAAACAAGCCAAGGGACACACTTTTAAACGCAAATGTGTTATGCAAACATATAATAATTATCTAATAATAATCACCAGTGCTCCAAAACTATAAAATAATGGTACAAAACATTTTGTCTATATATTTTATACTTGTCCTTAAGATTGGAGTAATCTGTGTGTGAACATGTGCATGTCAAACCTGTGTATTCCAGAGCAGGTTATACAAAGTGTTATGCCGAGGTTAATGGAGGCCCAATCCGGTCCTGGTTCTCCACAGTCACAGCATTGGTTGTTCCCAGGTATAGCCTGCACTTCCTCCAGGGCTTTGCAGTCCTTCTGCTCCCCAAAACTCAGATTCACACTTCCTGCTGAGACAGAGCTGGTGCGCTCTCTCTGTCAAAAACAAACATCATACTGTACACATCGATACCGACACAGGTTCTTATTCATTAATGGCAGACAAAAATGAGTGCACATCTGACTGAATGCAATGATTTAAATTTAAACACAAATAAGCAGGTAAACCCAGTTTATCTCCGTCCTGTTTTAAAAATAAAGGCAAAAATGCACAAAAATATAAACTTTAATTAAAGGTGCGCAAATTGTTGGGTGCACAGAAAAGATAAGATAAAATAGCCTTAACTAAATGGAACACCCCAGTGTTTACTAATATCTTATAAAATTTCTAAATATTTAATAATATACCATGATTTTAAAAAAGTAAAAGTAAAATTAGAATTAATTATTCCAAGGGTAGTTCTCAAATATACATAATAACATACCAAAATGCCTTCTTTAAAGTTTAGATATAATAAACAATTTATTTAGAAAGTCATAGATACGCTATAGGTTTCATCCTACAAAAATATTTCTAAAGAAGTAGGCTGATCATTTGCAGAAAACAACGATTAATCAAATATGTCTGATATAGTGTTCATATGCATCTCTGGCAGATAAACTGTTTTACACAAATGATCCTATTTCTAAATTAATCAAATACCAGATCCAGTTTTTAGCCTCTGACATCTATCAACACATGTTGGCTAAATGTAAAAGTAAAAAAGCACATACATGTCTATGCTATAGGTACGAGTTACTTCCTTTTTTAACAAATACTACGTTGTGTTATCTACATGATTGTCCTCTCTATGTTAAGGATTTCATTACAGGTTTTTTTTCTATTTAAATGTGACTCTGGAACTGATATACCAGCATTTTGGCTTTTTGCCTTACGTGTATGTGTGTGTATGTGTATGCATTTGTATGTATGTGTTTCTTACAGGGCTGTATGTGTCCTCTCTCCTTTCTTGAAATGCCGAAGCGATGCTGTTCTGCACAGCAGTCATCCATCCTTGCTGCTGTCGCTCTGAATCTGCCTGCAGTAGACAACTCCTACATACACACACAAACAATGCTTGACCTTATTTTATACATACATGAACACATGTGGATGCCAAAATAAAGGTATATGCATTAGACACATGTACTCGAGCATTTCACACAATAAACCGACACCCCAGCCCATGTGCTTATCACATGCACACTCACTTGGAGGGTGAGACAACCTCAAAGCAGAACCTTCTCTCCTGTTCAGCATAGGGTTTTACCGTGCACAGGCGCAGATCATCTACCACCACAGTGGGCTGCTCCTAATGAAACAGATATGTGTTTAGGTCAAAATGACCTTTGCTGTTATTCCACAATAAAGAGAATTCTAAAAAAAATAAATTTTATTTGTTGTGCATTTTCTGAAAAACGTGCAATACTTACTTTGAATTTCTTTTGGTAGACCAGTTGGTTCTTTTGAATGGAAAACCAACGCCTACAAGAACATGGAATAAAAGCTTAAGCAATTACTAAATATAGTAAAATACCACCATATTTAAATATTTAGGAACAATTAGGCACTAATATAGATGAAAACAGTGCCTAAGGAGGTTAGAAGGTTAAGCTTTTCGAGACTTTGTAATTATTACGGAAACAGTGTACTTGTAATGCACCTGCTCCAGGTTTTGAAGGCATTGCTGGCTCTCTTGTACAGGTAGCCTTCCATGGCAATTCCACTTGATGCGTCTGGAGTGAAGTCCAAAATTGATTCATCATATGACTCACCCTGATAAATGATTAAAGTGAAAAAGGTTCCCATGACATAAATGCACAATAATAAAATAAAGGACACAATTTGTTGCTACCTTTTTCTTGATTTCACCATGTCTCTGCTCCATGTCCCTCTTCTCTCTTGCAGAGTTTAGAACTAGTTGTGTGTACTAAGACACATAGAGACACCAAAAAATGAAAAAGTCATTTCCTTTCTTCTGTATTTATAAAATGCTTTTAGTTTAAATACATTAGTTTTATTTAAAAAACAGAAATGGGTAAAACATGACATTTAATACTTCTACAAACAGGAAGCAGGAAGCAATGATATTTGGCTTCCTGTCCAGGTCAATAGGTTTGCAAGGCTTATCAATCATAAAATTTCAGAAGCTTTGTATACTATTTATTCGATCCAACTCTTTGACAAAATAATTATTTTAGCTACATACTACTGATCTTAAATACTATTTGGAAAAACAGTAGTTGGATTGGGACACAAAGTCTGTCCTAATTTTTCAGCAACATTAATTTTTAAAACCAATTTTAATGAATTATTTTTTCTCCCTATTCGTTCCTCAAGTTTGACTTACAAGAGCAAAGCTTTATGGCCTCAACATTATCTTTTTCTCTCTTAAATGCCGTCCACATTCATTACAACCTTATTTTCTACCTCTGTACCAACTTTTTGAAGTCATCTATGTCTAAAACAAGAAGCACCATAATACAATCCTCAAACTCAGTCTGTCACCATTTCCTGTGTAGGCAGGAAGTTTTGAAGCAGGTTTGTGGCTTTTACAGGCCAGTACAAGGTGACTGTGCTTCCTGTCTCAAACGTCTCACTTGATAGATAACCACTTCTACAGAAAATGTTTTTGTAGAGTAGTCCGCTGTCGAATCAAGAAAGATCTAGATACTTTTAATTTAAGAATTCAAGGTAATTACTCACATAGCATTAAATAAATCTCTAGAAAATAAATGATACAATGATACTATCAAGTGTATCAAGTATGTATGTATATATA
>JAOTQW010000033.1:3630204-3642583 GCA_026260075.1 Sisor rabdophorus | reverse complement strand
ATTCGAACCCAGGATCTTCTTGTTGTGAGGCGACCGTGCTAACCACTGCGCCACCACGCCGCCCTATGAATTAATTAATCGCTGAATTTACTGCTATAAAAGATTGTGCTATAAATGCTTTAAACCAAATTGCTACCATGTTATACATTTCAAAGCTTTGTTTTAATTGGTCAAAATGTATAGAAGTAAATAAATTTGGCAATATAAATTAATAAGAACATTATTTCACTGTGATTTGTACAGTTATATCCGATGCTGTTATTATAGGTCGCACGGTATCCTCAGGAGGTGGAGCCCCATTTAGGACTGTGCCTAAATCTCTAAGTTTAGACTTTGGAGGTCTTGGGTCCACCCCTAGTTCATTAAACCCACAGGCTCCACCATTTAGCTCTCAAGACAAGTATGCTGCTGTGTCTCAACTTGACAAGACCTTTTCAGATATTACCCCCACGACAGGTAAAGTTTCCCTAGGTTGTTTTTAATTTTTTTTTAAAGATTCTAATAAATTGTTATTGTCCAAAAATGCGCCTTTCCTAAACCTTTGCAGGCCAAGTTGAAATCATAGTTGTCTGAAATGTTTTTGGATGTTATAGCATTATATTATTTCCTCATTTTAACTAAATTATCCAAACACTCTTTAAACATGACAGTGCCTCGGTGCAAAAAGCAACAGAGCTTCAGGAATACATAGTACTTTAGGGTTGGTGTTGAAGCCACATAGAATGCTTGATTCTAGTAATATTTTTGGTTCTGAATGGAAAAATTTCCCAAAACCACATTCTATTGCAAACCTTTATCAGAGTATCAAAGATTATTATAGGACTGAAAACAAGACGAAATCTGGAATAGGATAGTCAGAAAAATATAGATGTAATGTGCTAATAGTCTATAGCATATTACATTAAAAACACATCGGAAATATTATTTAGGAATCTGTGCAGATGCTGATTGCTGTAAGGAGTCCTGTAAAAATGCTGTATGTCTTACCAAAGGGTTTCAAGATACAATTCTGTGTGTAGTTTTCATGTTTAAATGGAGGTGGATTAGCAAGGCTGAGCTTGTAGGAAGAATTATTGAGATAAGTCTTTATAATGACTAAATGTATGTATGTAGGTGCATCTACATCCCCCTCTAGTGGCCCTCCACAATACAGCACCTTGTTTGGCAACAGACTCTCTTGTAGTTCCACCCCTGCAAGGTAATAACTGAACTAAATGATTACATATTATTCAGATATTAACGCAGATATATTTGTTGCATGTTTTTCAGATGCATAATTGAATGCTGATAACATGTCTTTCTTTCTAAGCTCTCCAGGTGTTGCAGAGGTTACGTCAGCTTCTCAGACATTTGCAAGTGAGTGAATTACAGTATGTATAATTGTGTGTTTTTCACCTAATGTTTGCTTCTCTGTTTTGTGGTCCAGTGTGAATCCAGTTGCCAGGGCTTTTTAATGATTACTAGGGCATTAACATTTCAATGCTTTTCAGTTGTACTGTTCTATTTTATTTATTTGCGCTTATAAATTTTTAGTTATATTTGATGCAGATTCATGCTCTTTTTTTTAAATTACCACAGCCATACTAAAATAACAAATTATTTACAAATAGAGCTTTTCAACTTATCTGGTCATGTTTTTCATATTGTAATATAAATCACAAAGAAACTGTATAGCAAAATGTCAAAGTTTGTTTTTCAATATTCAGCCCTATTTCCTACAAGACCCTGCCCTCTGTTATTGAGAATGTATACAGAGCCGGTTAAGGCATAAGCGCGGCCACCAGGGGGCCCTTAAGAGTACGTGGTAAAAGAATTCTGAATTTTTTTAGGGATGCAGGATATAAAACATTTTAGAGTATAACTGATAATTAAGTTCTTCTCATAAATAATAACTGCATCCAGGAGAATAGAAAATCTAAGATGCACTGATGAAACTTTCAGTAATTTTAATTTTTACTAGCTTTGATCTAACTATAATAGCTATAATAATTTATAACCGTATTACATTTTAATTACATTTTTGATTTAGATATGTATAAAATTGCATTTTAAAACTAACCTCCCACCAGTCGTATCAAGAAGCCCAAATACCAAACCAATGCAGTTATTTCTGGCCTGACTTAATGACATAACCTGCCCAATCTGGCAACACTGGCAATTTAATCTATCCCGGTCTTTGACATTAGCGTTATAGTTTGTTGTTAAATAATTGAATCAAACCAATTAAGGCTAATTTCTTGAAGTCACTGTGGTTATTTAGCATCTTTACATCTTTTACTTTACTTTGCATTTCCAATTTTTCCTTTCACAGATTTTCCAAACCCCTTCTGTTCAACAGCTAGCAGTTCACAACCTGCTTTATCCCCAAGTAACCCCTTCAACAGCACAGCAACTGGTTAGTCTGATTCCAACCTGGCACTGTGATTAAATATGCTACTGTATCTCTCTGTATCACCTTTCTTTTTTCTCCTCTATCTTACATATACACACTCAGGATGCATGTTGCGCTGCACGGGATTATTTCTTTCATCCGAGATTAACAAAAAATAAAAAGTTATCATTTAAAAAAAATTGTACCAGACTACAATAATTTTAAGACATAAACATAATTTTGTAATTTGTCTTTGTTTATAGTGGTTGAAAATTTATTACTGACTTTAGCTTCATATAGCAATTCCTAATCGTGCATTTGATGACATCATATTTTTTATGAAGCCTGAGAGACACAATATGACTACAAATCAGCTGTTAATCATTTTATACAAACTTTATGAATAAAGAAATTTATTAGCATGCTATAAATGCTGATTTGTATGCAACCTCTATATGCAGGCAGTCAGTGGTCAGTGAGTTCCTGCACAAAACTGTTAAAATGATATGTGGCAGTGGTGTTGTGGCAAGTTGCCAAGCAATTCTTAATTATAGAATATGAAAGCTGTTGCCTGATGGCAGGGATGGTTTTCTTTCTGCTGACCATCAGGTTTTTAGGTTGTACTACTTGTTTCCAAATCACAGATGAAGATGTTAATGCTTGTTCCTTTATGAAGTATTTTCTCCTTACTACTAGTAAAGCTATTTAAACTAATATGCATGCTAAATAATGCAATATTTTATATGCGATACATTAATTCATTTATCTCGGGGGTCACGGGGGCTGCTGGAGCCTATCCCAGCACACATTTTAACCTATTGATATTGATATGCCAAAGAGGTAGCATATACATTATAGTATCAATTAAACTAATACAATTATTGATAGCAGAATGTTCTTAATCAACCAGGTAAGGGAAAAAATTTGACTGTAGCAGTGGTGGGTTGTGAATTGTGAAACTGGGCCTTTAGTGAGGACTCCTCAGAGTCTGTAAGTCGTTGGTACCACTCATAGGCCTGGATCTGAAAGTGGCAAACTCTTTCCCAGGCTGAGACAAGCTAGTTGGTTTTAAGGTTAGCTGATCTCTCCTCACAATGTCTAGCCTTTCTGGAAAGTGCCCCTTGAAAATGTTTTTTGTCAATTTTCCTATCTTTCATCAGCCATTGTTGGTGTAACACAATCGATTTACTGTATCAGCGTGTGCAGATCGTTACAGATGTGTTTTGCTGGAAACAATCAGATTGGGGTGAAATGCTGATGTTAGGGTTTCTTTATTTCAACAGGTGAGACTGGTATGCTTGTGTCACACTCTTTAACTTCCTTTCCACACTCAGCCTCTCTTCCAGCTTCCACCCCCCAGAATGCTCTTCCTATTGAACCTGCTAATGATCAGAAGACAAATGGTGAGCTTTTTTTCTGTTATTTAAATGTTTAATCAGGTTTGGAAGCAGCATAGGTTTAATGCATTCACCCAAATCAGCATTCACCCGAATTTTAATCCAAATAATAATGTATTTTGTGCTTATTGTACAAAGTCTGTCTCTTTTACCAGTTAGATTAAAAGGCTCATAAATCATAAAATGAAAGCAGTAATGCCTTGTTCACACACTTAACTTTAAGCCTGCTTTAAGCCAGAATTGCAAGTTAACAAGCTCGCCGACAGGTCAAACTAGATGACTAGTGACTTGCTAGATGATTCGCTAATGCATTGCCCGCACCATGTCAATGCCAAATAGCTAGACTGGTCAGCCGAACACAACATCATGTGGTGTCAAATGTCACAACAAGCTACAGCCAATGAGAAAGTCATGGGTTAAGGACGAAGGAAGAGAAACAGCTGCAGCAGCAGCAATATGAGCCAGCAGCAACTTTTTCAATGTTACACATGTTTTACCCCAACTCTCTGTGTAGCACAGGCAATCCCTGCTGCCCACGTTTGCTGCTGCATTCTTGTGGGTTTCTTTTTTTTCAGGGTTTTTCAGAGCAGATAGTCTCAAAAGCTTTTTAGTTTTCAAATGAAAAACTTTCAAAAGAAAAATTGCCACCAGAGACTAAAGCTAGTTTAACAGAAGTTTTCTCCTTTGTTTTATTTAAAGATTGTCAATTAAATGTAAATGAGTAACTTTATCAATTGCAGGTTTCACACCCTTCCCTGCAATGGAGTCCACCACCAAAACCCAGCGGCCGATGTCTATCAACCCTTTTACCGTATGTAGATCATTATAATCTGATGCTATTATTTTTTCACATTATCTCTGGTCTATTACTTTAATTAGACTATTTGCATAATGGAATTTGCCTACTAAGGATTCAGACATTGCCTTACACACTCAATTTTGCCTACTATATGCATGGAAGCCTTTGACAGTTGTGAGCAAAAAAGATTTAAAAGCGCACATTTTAGTTGATAAGTGAGCAAGGGAACAGATGCACTGAAGAGCAGCATTTACTATATTCACTATATATTTAGTATTGGTGCTAAATATAATAATTACATGAAAAAAGTGCTACTTACACATAACCCTCCTATCCTTGTCCATATTGTTGTGCTTTCAAAATGTCTGCCAAAACTGATCAGTTTTCTCTTTCATTACTTTGAATCCTCACACCACCACATAGATTTTGGGTAATATTCATAAGAATAGTCTGCTTGGAGCTGAGCGATGCAAGTTTGTATATTAGAACAAGGCCTTTGTGTCTTGTTACTGTACTCTGTATGGCCCATGGTATTAAACTGTCTTCCAAAACCCTTCCTTAGGTTTACAGTTACTCACCTACATGTAAGTCTCTTACACAGCTGTTTCTCTTTCAGATAATCTCTACTTGGTATAATTGGTGAACGATATTTCTGAATTAATTCTACAAAATCTTTAACATACAAGTGTAGAAAGCGTGGCTGTGTAAGAATTGGTCAGAGGATAACCTTGCTGAATAGTTGAGGAATAATAATTGATGTAAATGTTTCTTTTGTTCACTTACTTTTTTTAAATTGTAAACATTAACCATGATTTTCTTTTAAATAAAAGATTTACACTTGTCTAAACATATTGAACAGCACTAAACACTATATGGACATCAACCCATATGGACATCAAGCCTGTATCTCTAAAAATAAACAATTTGCATAAAAAGTGAAGTTTTTCTTACAAACTCGTCACTTAACTCGTCATTTACACTGCGACCTCTGCTGGAGATCACTACAGGCATATGTATTATTATGACAGAGCTGCAGTCATGCAGGAAAAATAACTCAGGCCAAAATACAAAGTCTAAAGTGATAGCTTCCTTTTATCATTTCTACCTTAAAGCTCCAAAGAAGTGCAATTACATTCAAAACGTAATGGAGTTTTTTTCCACAAATGAAAATTCAAGTGCAAATATTAAAATAGATAGAATTGCATAAAATCCTAAAGCAGTAAAAGTTCAAACTGAGGCTTGATATCCATAATAAAACTTATACACTTACATAGTGTATAAGGTAGTAGATCTAAGCATTATTTATTATCCCATTCAGATTCCACTGAGTTTTGAATGTAGCTTTCATTGTAAGTTATGATATTATATATGATATTAGTAAGTTTAAGCACCGATGTTAAGTGAGAATGTCTGTGGTGCAGTCAGTTTTCCAGTTGATCACAAAGTTGTTCAATAAGGTTGAGGATAGACCTCTTGAAGACGACCCTTGATTCTTTCCTCTACAATGATTACAAACTGTGTTCTTTAAACTCACATTGCCATGCCTGATATTTCTAGTCCAAGTTAAGAGATAATGAACTGCTACAACAAACAAAAACATTCTAAACAACTGCGTGTGTCCACCTTTGTGATAATGCTTTGAGTCAATTATGTGTGCACTGTCCTGTGCACACATATATGTGTGCCACGTAATGAATGTCAGTCTGGTTACTACTGACTGTCTTTAATGTTTTAACAGTGTTAATGTGGTTAATAAGAATTCAAAAGAGATCAGATTAAGCCAAATATGCTTTGAAAGTGAGTCATTAGTAAGTTAAAGTTTACTTCTGATCATATATGTTCCTAATTTACTACTGTCTATCCCATGTGTTCTCTCAGGGGACAGTTTACCCTACCAGAGGAACATCACTAAACCCTTTCATCTGATCCCACTGTTCATTTGAAGAGACAGACTGAAAGAATGATTGTGGGAGTGTGTGAAAGAGAGACCATGATGAAGCTGCCTCCCATCAGATAATGAAGAACAACACATATGGACTGCCTATTTCATCTAGAAATTAAGTTAATGTGTGTATTAAGGAGTGAGTTTCTTTTGTTTAAGTCAGTTTTTTATTGGTATGTGTAATATTTTGCACATATTATATGTTTTTTGTAAGCATGTCTGTCGTTGTGTTCATTTTTAATCAATGTTTGTCATATGTTTAATCAAATTAATTAACTAATGGTGCCAGATAGCAAACGGCAATAGCAGAATCTCTCTTACACATACACCCTCACACTGCTGCTGCTTTAACCCCCCTCCCCCCTTTGCCCTGTATTCCTGATGAATTATTGCTGGCCTTTTACCCTGCACTCATTGGCTTGCATTTTCACATATCAAATTGTAGTAATTAAACACTGAAACAGGAAACAGGCACCAGTAGCTTCAAATAGTCTGCACATATTCATGTCGAGTTTTATTTAGCCTTTATTTGGCAAGAAACTTCCCAAATGCATGTTTAAAGGAGAGATGGACTGAATCATGTGTTTGTGTATGTAAGTATGTGATGCATACATGTACTGTGTGTACGTCATTCGCCTGCATGCGCTTCGTGAGAAAGAAGCTGCCTGAATGTACTGAAAAGTTGGAATTTCACACCATCCTATTTGTGCTATTCATGTTTATGGACCAAATAATACCAGGCTTTTTCCTTATTTCTCATTTTTTTCAATTGTTATTCGTTGCATCAGTTTATTAAGAAGGTCTTTGTATTGGGAGGTATTCATGGACATAAAAACCTATTAATTTTTTTTAATGTGTGTCAGTAACGAATATCTGTCTAAGTGTATATGTTTTATTATAGATATCAAGCCTCAGTTTGAACTTTCACTGCTTCAGGATTTCATTCAGTTCTATCCATTTTAACATTTGCATTTATATTTTTATTTGTGAAAAAAAAAACTCCATTACGTTATGAATGTAATTGCACTTCTTTGGAGCTTTAAGGTAGAAATGATAAAAGGAAGCTATCACTTTAGACTTTGCATGTGGCCTGAGTTATTTTTCCTGCATGACTGCAGCTCTGTCAAAATAAGGCATATGCCTGTAGTGATGTAAATCTCCAGCAGAGGTCGCAGTGTAAATGACGAGTTATAGGGTCGTAAGAAAAACTTCACTTTTTATGCAAATAGTTTATTTTTAGAGATACAGGCTCATTTTTACAACACATTTTTATTTACTAAGAGATTTCACTAGAGCTGGAAGGTTTATAACGTTTAGTTTAGTTAAAAAGGCAACGTTTTTTGCTAATGGAATCCGATTCTAGTTGGCAATCTGGTCTTGTGAAGCTGGTCTATCCTCGTCTTTGCTGCCCACACACGGTTTACACATGCTCTCTCTCTCTCTTACACACACACACACACACACACTCTTAAGCGCGCGCGCTCTTTAACTAGTGGGACGGGCAATGAGTGACAGGCCGTGCGGTAGTAGCAGATGTAGTCTATCCAACTATGTAGTCGATGTGCAACTGAGCCACTGTCCCGGCGACACGGTTTTTTCCCCCGCAGATTTCCACACTCTGGTGCGCCGTTTGGCTAATGACATTTTCTTGCGGACTCATTAAGGAGAGCAGACGCGTGAGCGAATTTCTGCAGCCGCGTGCACGACGACCTACTTAAAAAAAATCCACTTGGGGTTGTGCTGTAGTTTAAATGAATGAATACAAATAGTGCAAGTTTAAAAAAAACGCAATGGAGAGCGAGACGCCCAGTTGCGAGGACGTGCGGAAGAGCGGCTACCTCCGCAAGCAGAAGTCCATGCACCGACGCTACTTCGTGCTGCGCGCGGCCTCGGACCGCGGACCGGCGCGACTTGAGTACTACGAAAGCGAGAAGAAGTTTCGGAGCGGAAAAGCGACAGTGCCCAAGCGGGTCCTCGTGCTCGAGACATGCTTTAACATTAACAAACGCGCCGACGCCAAGCACAAGCACATGATCGTGCTGTACACGCGCGCCGAGAGCTTCGCCGTGGCTGCAGACAGCGAGGCGGACCAGGACGAGTGGTACCGCGCGCTGCTCGAGCTACACTGCAAGAGTGAGTTCACACGCAGCGACACTTGGTCCTGCTCTAACCAGCACTAACACAAGCAATTAACCGTGCTTAACACTGGCAACACTATAGCACGCCGCCCTACGATATTAAACCTACATGAGAGCTCGCGCACAATGTGGTCGCACGACTGGTTAGTTGGTGTAGGTGTTAACGTGGCAGACCGGGGCGCCTGTTCCACGCGCCGCTTACAGTCTGCAGTATGTTACTTTTGCAAATTTTCAAACATGATCATATTTAATATTTACATTTGCAGCATTTGGCAGCTGTCCTTAGTCAAGTCGAGTTACATATATCTCTTTTCTACAATTCAGCAAATTACGGGTTAAGGGCCTTGCTCAGTGGCCCAGGAGTGGTAACGTGATGGTGCTGTGAATTAAACCACTTCCCCTTTCTACCGTTTTCTATTCTATTTTCTGAGAGTGGGTAAATTAGAGTAATAACGACCAAAGTACCCAGACGTCATAGCAGCTGGACCAAAACTGACCAAATAGTAAAAAGAGTCTTTTTATAGGTCTGTTAAATGCAGGTCAGTCTGACACAGTTCATCTCAGTCTGTTTTCACTGGGTTATTTCTGCATTTTAATGTGCATCTGCCATGCCATGAGTCCAGTAGCCCTTGCTATGAGTTGATCATGTCGATTTGAAATGTGTCCATCGATGTAAAAATGTCCGGTTTGGTTAACATTATTTGTTAGTCTAGTTCTAGGGTCATTTTCTCTAAGCATTTTGAGAACATTTTAGCTAAGAATGACATCGTAAGGATGTTTGAAGAACATTTGTACCAAGAAAGTTTTTAACAACACAAAATGGATATAAACTATGACTAACATGTTGAAAATGTTTCATAAATGTTACTTTAAGAACGGTATGTTCCAATTTGGACAACGTTTAAAGAATGTTAGTTCAAGTTGTGGAAACATTTGCTGTTTGCCTGGTAAATGGTTGTCTGTTAACAAAGGTAACTGCGACCCTGACGTTCTCCTTCCTCCGTTTTCTTATCCACGCTTCCACACAGAGCCTCTGGTTTTATCTTGCATCTTCAGTAAGTGTTTTTCTACAAACTTAACCACGTGTTCAGTTTAAAGACAGAATAAAAAAATTTTCATTTGTTTTGGTTTTTGTAGACTTTGTTCATCATTTTATGTAAAGTCTATCTTTGCTCTACATTGTGCGGAAATCCTTATAGGAGAAATGCAGGAAACCATTAGAACAAAAAATTATATTGCATAATACTGCTCTTTCTTAGCGGGAAAAATACACAGACAAGTTACAAGAGACAACCTTATGGGTCCCAGATGGGTTTTTTTTTTGTTGTTTTTTTGGAAAAGTGTAAGTCAGCTAAGTCAGCATGGGTGGTGTGTGTTTCTACTGCTGCTGTGTGTGCCATTTCAGTGCTGATACAGGCAAAAAGGTCAACAAAATATTGTCAAGGTTTGTTCATCTGTAAAAATACTGTATGTGTGTAAAGGTGAGTTGTAAAGAGTGGTGCGCTTGTGTAAGATGGCTAAAAGAATTTGTTTATCTACCATGAGTTGTAAAGATAAGCTTATTGCTCCAGGTTTCTACAGTACAAGTGTACTGTATAAAATACTCAGCAACGCACATGGCAATGAACTAAATGGGTTGGCAAAGTTTTATTTCAAACTTGTAAAACCATGGTGAAAATGACTTGTCTATAAGCAAAGCATTTCACCTGCTTGCATTTTCCTTGGCCTAAAGAGATAACACACCACAAATTAACCACCTGACACTGTATTAACAAATAAAAACCAAACGGCAAAGTTCTGCTACCTGGAACTGAGAAGCTACTGACTGAACCTGATTTGATCTGTACTATAAGATGCAGGTTGCACTCACAATGGCCTTTATATATTGGAATGGGAAACAAAGAATACTGTAATGTTATTCATACAAGGAATAAAAACTTTTGATAAAAAACAAGAAAAAAAGTCAGATCCTGCAATTAGATGTGAACAACAATGCACTCTATATGGACAACCAAAACTGGAGTCCCCTGGTATGTTACCTGTTCAGACATAAGTGTAAACTTTGTTGTGGTTAAATTAGTGATACCGATAAGTTAAGTGGTAGCACAGTGGTAAAGGTGTTGGTCTGCTGATTGAGAGACCGGGGTTCATTTTCGAGCACCACCCTAAATGCTCATTTGTATAAGAGATAAAATTCCAGAGTCTTTCTGGAAAATGGCGTCAGACAAATGCTGTAACTGTAACATAGAAATAATGAATATTTATCCTGATTTGGTTTCAGGCAAAAAAACAATTTTAGTTAATATAGCTTGGTTTTAGAAATAAAAAAACAACCACAGTTTATAAGATAACCGGAGGATTGGGTATGCACTGTACTGGTACCAGAGAATGTATGTGTACCCAGAGAGGTAATTATGGGCAGGGGTTAAAGCATATATAAGGACAAAATATTTTCCCATTGACGAAGTTTGTAAAACCCAGGGACCCTGCTTATTACTTCACTAACCACATTTAAATATCCAAACCACACTGGATCATTGGCTTTAAACTGTGGATGGTTTTGAGAAGGAAGGAATGTTCCAGCATGTTTGAGTAGACCAAATGCTGCCACATGTAAAATGAACTACATTTAAATACATACATACATACATACATACATAGGACTCATCTGTACAAGTGGATGGCATACAAAACATTTTTTCTGCTCTTTATTTGTTCAGCTGTGAGAAGATTTATTGCTCTTTACACTACTTGACTTGACCTGACTGTACCAAGACTGAGACATAATATATATATATTATAATATGTTAATAGCTTTAAATAAAACAAACAGGGTGTGTAAAACTGTGTGAAAATGGTAAAAGACGATATTATGTGGATGACAACTGGGCGCCAGAGAGGTCAGATCGTATACCTCACACATTACCACCACTTTGCCACCACCGTCTCATGGTATGTGAGAGAGACACCGGTAAGAAGATGCTGTTTAATAGTTATTCTTTTTTAGATCCTGCTGTAGACCTGGTAGATGTATAGCAACACACACAGGCAAAAGCACACTGAGCAGAAGGTGTGACAAGTGCGGAGCTTGTATGAGCTTGTATCTGCTTTAAGGCAATTTTCTAGTTAACATTGTAGGATAATATGTAACAATTGTGTAACATCAAATAATATTCATTTTTCATATTCTGCTTAAAAAGGGCTATTTATTTTACCCTGAAATATACATACTTGCATTAACATGCACACAAACATATCCTTAAACAGATCATTTCTTGGTCTCAGCCACAAAATTTCAACAAGGAAAAGGAGGTCAATTGGTTCATTTTAACATAAATCGGCTCTTTTTCAGAGGAGACCATTTTGAGGTTAAAAATTGAATGAATAGCTACTGTTTTAAAGGAGACACCAGTCAGCCTTTCGCTAACTGGGCATTTAAGGGGCAGTTCCTTCTGGGAAATGGTGCTCGTTCTTTACCAGACTAAGTGCAGCTTTTGACATGTTTTATTACTTAAACACAAACAGCCTTTGCTCAAGCCAATGCACAGATTTGTTTCCTCTCTGGATTTTAAAATACAGTGTTCAAAAGAGTGCAGAGCATCTAGATTATGCTGTTTGCAATAAAAAGTAATCGCTTATGTTTAAAGAACTAACCATATCCAGGACAGTGTACAGAGGTAGTTTCACATGTACAATTGAAAAAATTGAAAAAAAGGCAACATTGATTGATAT
>JAOTQW010000033.1:3606803-3627185 GCA_026260075.1 Sisor rabdophorus | reverse complement strand
ATATATAAGGCCAAAGTGCAGATGTTCTAATAACAAAATCCTATTTCAGTTTCTAGTATTTAATAATTACACACTGAATTAGACAAGTATAATATCAGTAAATCCTGTTGCTTTTTTGCTGTCTGTGATCCTTATTCTGTCCCATTATTTGCTTGTTCCTTTCTTTAAATCCTCTCTAGTGTTTTTTTCGCATTAAATAGCGTGCCAAAGTCAAGTGTGGTAGTGAGATGAAAGCAGAAACAGTGGTTTTTTATAATAAGATCCAAACAACTAATGAATGAAAAATTTAATTCTCTAGTTTTTTCTTTGCAGCCCGATGCCAAATGATCTATGTACCGGTACTGGTCTGCAGACAGGGGTTAGGGAATCCCCTGATATACATGACATACACTTGTACAGCATTTGGCAAGTATTCAAATTAAAGCTAAAAACCAAAGTGCATTGTTTTTAGATAAAGTTTTGAAATGTCATTTTACAAAACCGAACCAACAAATTAAAGGATAATACTTGAAAATTTAACTTTTTCTGTTGTATCATACTACAGTCTCTCATAAACAAACATTGAGACCACTTTGCTCTCCATAATTTTTTGGCGGAGGGGGGGTTAAAACTCCAAATTATACAGTGTTACCACTATCATCATGGTTTTGGCCGAGAAGTATAGAGCACAAGTTTATATTTAAAATCTTCATGAACTGTTTCCCAAATGTTCTAATAGGCACTTGTTATTTTTATTGGTAATTACATATATTGTAAATAACACAAAATCCATTACAACGTGCGATAGACAGGAAGGGAAATAAGTTCTGATTAAGTAGGTTTTGATTTATTGATGTATAATAAGCTTTTACATACATAGAACAGCAAGTCATTCACAATTTATTTACCTTAATTCTGATCATGTAAATAAGAAGTTCTTAGAAGCCAAAAAAGTCTTCCTCACTGGTTGAAAAAAAATGGCTCTGTTTTTCTCACTGTATTGTCATTTACAATGGCACTTGCTAAACTCAGGCATTTGCGACTTCATGTATGTGGCATAGGGAGGATAATGCTTTTCAGCACTGCCTTGTAATAAAATGAAAAAAAACCACCCCTTCTCTTTATAATGTTAAATATCATCATGGCTCTTCATGTTTTCTGTCAAAATAATGCAGGTAGATTTTATATCAGGAGGTGGGTTCGGTAACACAGGATTTTTTTTCTGGGCTAGTAAAAGGGCTTTTGTGTGGGTGTTCGTGTGAGCTAGTTGGCTTTTGCTGTTCCAGCTTCCACTGGTTAACAACCAACAACCAGTTCACCCCTTCTTTCACTTTATTTCTTTCACTATTTTTAACAAGAAATGTCACCTTGTTGTCATGTTATACAGAATTCATGATTTTTTTTTAAGCAGGCACAATAAGTATGCTCAAAAACTGCCAGTTCTTATGTGTGTGCATGTGTGTGTGCTGACTGGGCTCACAAAATGTGTGAAATGAGCTTTAGAGGTTGTTTGTAAGTGTCCATTTAGAAGTGGGAGGTGGGAGTGCGAGACAGACGGGGACACTTGGCAGCTGAAGAGAAACGTAGAGCTCCCAGGGTTTAAAATGTAACACACACCCCTTTTTTCTTTCGCTTAGTTGCTTCCTCTCTTTTTCTTTGCTCCTGCTGTCTGCCGTTCACAAACACAGATGGTTTTCTTTCTTCACCAGTAGCTGACTTCTTATTCTCCAAATAAACAATGATTATTTAATCAATACTTTACATAAAACTGTTGTAACACTAAAATCCAAAACAGGTATAGCCTTTTACTTGTACCAAATGACCTCCTTACACACTTGTGTTATAAAAAATATTTTTTAGATTATTATATCTATAATGATTCTAAATTGCCCATAGAAGTGAGTGTGAGTGTGGCCCTGTAATGAACTGGTGGCCTGTTCAGAATGTACCCCTCCTGCCTTTCACATAGAGCAGTGATAGGCTCCAGCAGACCCCCATGACATTAAATTGGGGAATATGCAAGTGATAAATAAAAATAAAGAAATCTATTAAAAAATGTATAAAATAGCAACATGAGCTAGTCCAACATAGATAATCGAATATGAAATCTAAGATGGTGGTACAGGTAGATTTGCCAAGAATATCTAAAGGCAAATCAATAGTAGAATCAGGTAGAAACACAGCTCTGTATGTGTTTATATGTGACCTTCTTTAACCATTTTAAACCTTAAATAATGTCTTACAGATACACTTATTATAACATTAGACAGAACAGAGCATATCTGTGTTTTGTTAGGGATGATGAAATTATAATTATGTTTATTATTGCAACCTACAATCAATGGCACATATCATTATCGTTGTTATTATTATAATTTGTCCTTTCAGTTAGCCCATTTTATGAAAAATAACTATTTGTGTGTGTGCATACGTATTAGTCTGATTTATAGCTGGTATTTAGCTGAGACTTCATCATAGGTCTGGTCTATGATATAAATCCAGAAATGAGGTACTGTTCTTTTGAAGTTTCTAAAGGAGTTTTTTTAGATTTCCCAAATAACATAAAGTGCTTTATTTAATTACTATTGCACAAATACAAAAACATATGTGTGTCCTTATTATGTATATAGTTCCCAGTTTTGTGTAACCACCTGCTTAACAGCTTAATGGCAGAAATATATATGATGTTAGATTTATACGGTCAGGATAAATGGTCAGGAATAGTTGTGCTGCCAAGTGATGAACATATTTAATGTTATTTGCAGATTAAGGTAGTAGTAAGAAGCCCTGCCAGTTTGATAAGCTTATTTTTTGCATATTAAAGCATTTTGGGACATAGATTTATTTTTAGCTAATATATTTTTATTTTAATACAACTTCCTATCTTGTGATGTTTTTATGTCTTCTGTTGAACATGTTATGATAAAAGGTAGTAAATGTGCTATAAATGTGCTAGCCAATGTTGAGATATTTTTATGCAATATGTAGTAATATGTAGGGAGGCTCTGAGATAAAATCTTTGAACCTTTAAAATCTTTCGAACAGCCGAAAATCACATTCATCAAGATGCAAATATAATGCCACAATATTAACTTACACCGGTTTATATCTATTATAGCTTGATCAAAGGCAATATTTTTTTTCATCTGTTAAAGATATTTTTCATTTGATAAAAATATAATAGACATATCATGCGTTACTAAAATGTCACATATTGTATGTTGAGGCGATGCCACCTTCTCTGCAACCTGGTTTCATTTCAGGCTCCTCCTTTATCTACCACATTTGTTCTCTGTCCTGTTGGTTTAAGGGCAATTGATGTAGCTAAGTTTGAGAAACTATTGAGTTACCAGCAATTACAGAAACACTTCAGTTGCAAACAAAAAACGTTCCAAAATATTAGTTTATTCCACCTCCATGTTAAGGTGAAGTTAATGTTCATTATTTTTTTTTAATGTTTGTCTTTGCATTGAGAGCTAACTAAGAGGCTCTGTATTAGACCGATGCAGGGTTCAAAAAACAAGCAATGCAACAGATTTCGTCCCACCCCTGTTCTGCTGCCCCACCTATGTCAGCCCAGTGATTTTTATTTTGACCAGTGGATAAGAAAAGGGACTTACTCCCAAATGTCAGCATGAAAGCACTAAATGTGATGAATTATGTGGAACTGGGATATTTAAAAATAATACATCTAGGTCAGTGGTTTCTGAACTGTCCCTTTGGTTTAACAGGACCGTAGGCAACTGTACCACATGAAATTGTGGCACATTAAATTTCAAGATCAAAGATGATCATAGGAGCATCATGGTGTGTTTTTTTTAGATGACTGTGAAGTAAACACTCTTTACGTAAACACTGCACACACCTAAAGAGCACTTTTAGTGCAACAGAGGAATCATGTGTTCATGTAAGGTTCATGCTTTCACAAGCTGGGCTTGTCCAAAACTATTTACCAAAATATTTCTTTATCATCGCCTTTTCTACTTTATTCTAAGAACTTTTGGACAGTGCATTAGCCTTACGATACAGTACATTTCACAATGCAATATATTACAATATATGGCAATACATTTCTTGATTCTGATGCAATGTCGGTATGTGTTAGCGGCAAAGACAGGAGTGGAGAAGGACTTATACCGTAAATGTAAATCAGTTGAAGATATTATATTAATATGTGGTAATACTAGAGGTGAGGATATTGAAATGCTATTATAAAATAAAGTGCGTTCAACTGCTCTGTGGTCAATTGTATTAAATAGTTAAATATAAGCCGCTCTGTATAAGAGCATCTGCCAAATGCTGAGGTAAATTAAATTTCAATATCAATATTTTTACACTTTACTAAGCATTTTCAACTGTACTATCATTTTCTATTTATTTAAAACATTTTGAATACACATTTGTTTGCTTTTCATGTGAATCTTTCTTTCTTCTGTGACTCAACTAATGTTGGCAGCAGGCATAATTAAGGTTTACTGAAATGACACATGCACACACACCACAAAGAAAAATAGGAAAATAAATTTTGAAAAGTTGGAGAAACTGTTTTGGGAAAAATGCTTGAAATAGAAAACACCTAGCAGGCTTGCTGTTTTTGTTCACATAACTAAAATGTTCAAAAATGTGGAAAAAGGAGCAGAAAAGTGAGTCAGTTGGTGTCCTTGCAAGTGCGTGTCTAAGTTCACTTTTCTCCATATGGTTGTGATTGTTTGATTCTTGTTGCAGCACTGGAAATAGTGTAAAATAACAAAAGACAAATACATGTACAATGTTACTTTAAATATTTTTATAGACTGGAATACACATTCTGAACACACACACACAAAAACTTTCTATGGTCTGTTTGCATTCTGGTATTTTTCAGTCTAGCTCCTTATCTTTCCTAAATTTAAAAGTGTGAACTTAAACAAAGTGAGACCATACCAAGACTAAGATTATCATAAACTACATCTATGATAATATTTTTTTACGCATTTGACTTTTTTTTTGTTATTTTAGGCTAATAAAAAATAAAAGATGTAGTGGGTTAAGGTTCCGACACCTACATGTTCAATTGCGCTTCAGTGACCCAGACTCGAATCCAGCTTGAGTTCTTTGCGATCCCATCTCTCTCTTTTTCTATCTCTCTTATTTTATCTCTGTCTTATAAATAAAGACAAAAATGCCCAAAATGTGTTGTGTTAGCACAATACAATTATTAATGGTATACAAGGTGGAACATTTTTTGTTCTGCTGCTGGGTAAAAGTTTCTTCACCTCCAAATATTCATTAAGTTAAATTTATTTTTAAGTATTTATATATTTTGGGAAAGAAAATGTGGCTAAACATTTTGAGTGGGTGTAATAAGGTACAATTGTGTTATATCTTTGTTTTTTTATGTTTTTTATATATTCTGTGAACGCTATTAGATCAAGAAATTTTCATCCAATCCAATTGCTTGGTGTTTTTTTACAAAAAGACTTTTTCTAGGCTTTTTTTAACTAGCCTGTAAACATATCTATGTGCAGAACACAGACAGGATTAGGTACTGCAGAAATAAAATATTGTACCAAAACCAAGAAAAAATCTGAATTGATATTGTGTTATTAATAACATTTTCTAATCAGTAAATGACACATGATGTATAGGAGTATTGTTCAGGAGGAATGGTTTGGACAGCGAGGGGAGAATGTACACGATCAGCGCTATTAGGCCACAGTTAGCATTTCCAAAGATGCCCTACTACATCATTCAACAGAAAACTGTAATTTGGACTGTATATGTACTGGGATTTCCTGTTCAGCTTGAATATTTGTATATATGTGAATTTTTTCATGTAGAAAGGTTTGATGACTACAATATTGGCTCATTTCAAGTTTTGTATAACTTATTTTTAAATAAATTAATAAAAACTTTCTTACAGTTTTCCTAAAGCATTACTGTATTTTTTGCTATTTTTAAAACTTATACTGTGTATAATTTTTCATGCAGGTTGTATCAGAATGCTAATCAGTGTGATGCTAAGGAGGAGAAGGATCAGTCAGCTGGTAGATGCACCCAAATGTACCTTATGGTGAAACTAGTCAGCACTTGTGGTGTATGTGTGTGTGTAAGGAACAGTTTGTTTTTCCTAGTGCAGGTTTATCGGTATGCCTGGCATGAAAACCTTAAGTGCAATATTGAACTACTTCTGGCTTTTTCTTTAACAACAGTTTGCTTGAAACATGAGCCAGAAAGTCTTCCAAAGAAGACTTCTAAAGAGTCTTCTAAAGAAGAGTTCTATAGAGATTATTTAGCATTGGGTTAATAATTTAGATTATGCTGGGTATCTAAATATAAAGGTTGCTTATCTACGAGGGTCAACACTGAAGTGTGATTGCTTTTGAGCAGCTATGGAAAAAGATCAAGTTCAAGTTTGTATATTTTATATCCATAACGCATAATGTCTTTTATGCATTTATTTTTAAAAAGAGAAAAGGTGAACTAGTGGTTAAAGTGGTTAAAGTGTTAGAGTGATACCAGAAAGACCTGGGTTTGATTTCCAGCACCACTAAGCCACCACAGTGGGCTCCTGAGCAAGGCCTTTAACCCCCAACTGCTCAGTTGTAGGTCGCTCTGGATAAGGGGGTCTACCAAATGCTGTATATGTAAAACTTTCAAACAGGAAAATTTGGTTTTGGCATTATAACATTTTAATGACATCAACCAAGGTAAATTAGATTGGGCCTTTAGTTGTTTTTAAAGATATTTTGATAAAATTATATTTTTTTCCTCTACAATGTAAATGTAATGTCTATCCAAGCATTTTTATTAATAATGTATTTTTAGTTAGGTTTGACCTATATTAAGTAGTGAGTAAGGTCCAGTTATAATGTTTTATTAAACAAGTAACAAATATACTGTATACATCAAAAGTGATGTGGACAACAAGCGCTTGACTTGAGAAATTCTTGATGAAGCTTCTAATTAAACGGATTGTAAAATTGTTAAAAATAGGCCAAGCTTGTTAAACACAGTTAATTTACAATTTAAAATAAATGCTTAACATATTGTCGATCAGTGCACAATTGAATATTTAATATCATAGTTAGCGCTGTTGCCTTGGACTGGGACCTGTCAAGGGTGTACCCTTTCTAACTTTAGCCCTCCTGAGAGCTGGGATAGGCTACAGCAGACCTCTGTGCCCCCGAATTAGGGAATAAGCGAGTAAAGAGGTTAAATAAATCAATTTCATAGTTTATCACAATTTTATTTCACAGTGTAAATGCCTTTTGTTTGTTTTAAACTCATTTTTAACAGTAAAAAAAAAGAAAAAACAGAAAACAGAAGTGTAAGAAAAAGAAAAGACATATAACATGTATTTTTCTTTTTATAGGTAAAACTATCTGTGATGGAAATTCTGAGGATTATGGCATGCCATCCCCTGGGCCTGCATTCAAGGAAGTCTGGCAAGTTAAAGTTTGGCCAAAAGGTCTTGGGCAAGCTAAAAACCTTGTGGGTATTTACAGACTCTGCCTAACAGAAAAGACAGTCAACTTTGTCAAGCTCAATTCAGATGCAGCAGCTGTAGTATTACAGCTAATGAATGTGAGACGTTGTGGCCACTCTGAAAATTTCTTCTTTGTGGAGGTTGGTAGATCAGCAGTTACTGGCCCTGGAGAGTTTTGGATGCAGGTAGAGGATTCAGTAGTGGCACAGAACATGCATGAGACTCTACTTGAAGCTATGAAGGCCTTAAGTGAAGAGTTTCGTCAGCGCAGTAAGTCACAGTCTTCTACAGCAGGAGGAGGAGGTGGTGCGACTGCATCTAACCCAATCAGTGTTCCATCTCGTCGCCACCACCCTAATCCTCCACCCAGCCAAGTGGGATTCATCAGAAGACCTCGCACAGAACCACCAGGGGCCACTGGAGGAGCAGGTGGTGCCACCAGCACCAATGCCTCCCCCACACCGTGGCATGGATTTTCAAGAACTTGTAACTCCAGTGATGAAGCAAAAGTAGAGGAGGGCATGAATGCAGGGACAAAGAGTGTTAATACCAGTACCAGTCCAACCACAAATGGGTCTTTTTCTAGCACACCCATTCTCAGGTCTACATCTGTACGTGGTTCCACATCAGTTAAGGGACAGCATGCTCTAATGAGGTCCATCTCGACTCCAGCCCCCTCATCTGCTCAGAACATCTCCTACTCAGGAAACGGGGCTGAAATTGGGTGTGCAGCTCCTGGAACCATTTCAGCTGGCGGAAATGGAAATGGAAGCACTTACAAACGATTGCCTCTCCGCCAGCCTTCAGTTTCTGGTTCACTTAGTGATTATGGTTCTTCAGATGAATATGGTTCCAGCCCAGGTGAGAATACTTTGGTAACTACAACTATACAGGCAAGTTCTATAGGTAGCTCAGGTGGTGATGAAGCTGCCAACTATATCATTATGGGACAGAAAGGGACATCAAATTCATTGCCACATGACAGCTCTTTGCCACAATCTAAAAGGGTGTTGCGACGCTCCTCAGGACGTGAATGTGAAACTGAACTTAGGATGATCAGTAAAAGGGCATCTCTGCCCCCCATGGCTCTCGAGAGAATTGGCACTTACCGAAGAGGAGGAGATAGAGAGCTTGAGGAAGACAACTATGCGGTAATGTCTCGTAGTACCAGCCGAGAGTCTTTCAGTTCACACCAGGATACAGAATCTGTTGGTGGAACCAGATATCTGGATGTAGCTGCAGATTCAAAAGCTGAAACAGGAAGCTGTGGATCAGATGGGCTAGGCATTATTGGTGATGGAAATATAGGTGGTGACAATGGATACATGTCCATGTTGCCAGGGGTTACTGCGCCGCCAGTGTCCCACTCTCATTCACTATCTGTTGTAGTGTCGGACTATAAACCCGCAGATGACTACATGGCAATGACACCTAACAACAGCATCTCGCTTCCTCAGCCGATTCATGTTCCTAACTCTACCACAGATGGCTATATGATGATGTCGCCAAATAGCAGTTGTTCCCCTGACCAGCGTGTTGTTTCAGGAGGCAGAGTTGGCAGGAGCAGTGTGGACAGTAGGCCTGGAAGTGATTATATGAATATGTCACCTATCAGTGTGCGTGCCAACAGCACACCATCTCCCCATGGGTCTCTTACAGGATCTGAAAAGCATCCTCAGCAACCTCCCCCTAAAATGGTATATTCTTACTATTCTCTACCCCGTTCTTATAAACACAGTAGCCCTAAACAGGATGGTTTAGGGAGAGGAAAGTGCCTAGGTAGTGAACGTAGAAATGGTGGGGGTCAAGGTTTTGGCAGTTGTAGACGTCACTTTTCTTTTTCCTCCTCATCATACTCATCCAGTTCTGCTAGCAGTGAAAGTCTAGGGGAGGGGGAAGAGAAGCTCAGCCAGGTAAGGAAAACAACTGTAGAAGCTCAAGTAAAGGATAGTGGGGCTTTGCCGCAAGGGCTGAGATCTGGGGCAGCTAAACAGGCATATGGCCATAGAAATCGCCCTCGTAGTTTGTTTGTGGATGTCTCAAAAGCCAACACCTTACCTAGGGTCCGTGAGACACCAGTCCCACCAGAACCAAAAAGTCCTGGTGAATATGTCAGTATAGAATTTAAGACTGACAAAATTAAAAAAGATGCAAGAGGACCTAGGCATGGTAGTTCCGTTCCTTACAGCTCACAGCACCCCTTGCTTAGACCGATTTCTTGTGTTGATGAGTCCTTAGCACACCCCTGCAGCCCCTCCTCTGCTGTCTCTCCAACTGTTGCATCAGAATATGTCAATATGGAGCTAGGAGCCTCTCCTTTAACATCATCTTTACCCCCTACACCGCTTGGCTTTCCTTCCTTTTCTACTCCTCTCACCCCAACAACATTAGCACCCAAAGTTTGGAATGAACAGAAAGCAACACCACAAAATGAAGAAGAATCTGAGGTTAAACATTTACATAGTTTGCACCAGCCATTATCAGGCTCTCAGTCACTTAACTCTCCTGTTCCATGTGCAGACTATACAGAAATGGTCTTTGGATTGAGCTCAGACACAACTGACAGTTCCATGACACCTAAAGAATCAATGCTGGACAGACAAGATTCTATAGTTCCCCAACTTAGCTTGGGTCTTAATTTAGATTTCCCAATTCCCAAAGCTCCAAATCCGGATCATGGTGCTAAGGTAATAAGGGCAGACCCTCAAGCCCGGAGACGTCACTGTTCTGAAACATTCATGGCCCCTTCCTCATTGTCTCCATGCAGTGTAAGTTCCTCGTCTTCGATATGCCTGATTAGTGAGCACACCCAAGCCATAGCACGCCGTTTTGGTTTAGAAGGAATTTTGATTGGTAGTACAAATTTGTTGGATATGCCAAATCACACTGCCAACCATGGAGTAACTAACATAAATACTACTCAGACCTCTTCAGAGCAAGGGCTGAACTACATAGACTTAGACTTGGCTACAAGAGAAAACTCACATCATGCTGTTGATGTTCAAACTGCTGGTCAAACAACGGCAAGGCTTTTTTCATCTGTTTTGGGTAATGGAGCATCTGGAGGTGCTGGAGGAACAGGAGTTCTGAGTAGCAATGTTTCAAATCTCAACACATATGCTAGCATTGACTTCTACAAGTCAGAGGAGCTACGATCACATCAGGGCAGCAACAGCAGCAAAGACAGTACAGGTAAGAGCAGTTCAGTAGTAATAACAGACACAGTGTGACATTGGGGAGTATTTAAACCAAGGGTTAAAGGTATAATAATGATTGTTTTTAAAAAGCATTTTTTTCTGCTGGTTGAAAGTCTTTTTGCCTACCGATAGCAATTTGACTAAGTAATGCTAAGCGAATCAAAATTCTCGGTCTACAGCAGATGTGTACTCAGGACTTTATGATGTATTGAAAGGGACTGATTTATTTTCTTTTTTTATTTAAGCCTGCCTGCTGCCATAGAATGCAGTTGCCATCTGTCTCCTTGGCAATACACTAAAAAATACAGATTAGTAAATTAGTTGTTGTGCCTATCAATCCCGGTTATTTCTGAAGGTTTTTCAATGCATTTAGTTTTTCGATGTTTTGGTCTGTCAACATGACTGTTAAGATTTTTCTTTACATTTAAACAGCATCATATTGACAGTGTAACTATTTTAGCTATGCTTTAGTGCTATTTCAGGACATTTTGTGTACTGCATAAGCTGCAACACATCCCATTACAGTTACAATAACATATACTTACATTTTTTTAAAATTCAGAACAAGTTGTGTTTAAAGAAGATAATTAGTTCAATTTCCTCCAAGAGCTGACTGCAACAGCAAGTACATGTGGCCTAACCCCAATTCCTCCCTTTTCTAACAGATACTATATGACTCTTAGCAACTCATAGCAACTATTGCTTATGACTTTCTATAGTGTCTGAATGTATAGTTATGTGCCAGCTTGTGTGTCTGGGTTGGTCCTGGGTTTTATATAAATATGGTTTTCTAGACTTATTTAAGGAAATGGCAGGGCTACTTGCTCTATTTGGGTGAATAGAATATAGAGAAAAACAGAGACAGTGATATAGACAGCATGAGAAAGAAAGATGCCACAAAAAGAGTCTCAAAGAGATAGTGTGTAAAACATGCAGATGGTCAAGACAGTAGAGCGAACCTTATAGCTTGTGTATTATTTGATCTGCATTTTGTTTTCACTCTTTACCATGAAGACAACAATGATTATAATTGTGGGGATTTTCCCAGCTGAGAAGTCCAGACTGGGTCCTCATGGCGACATCTGATATGAGACAGGGGGAGGTAGAGTGTTAAGGGAAGTAGAGAATAGTTAGGTGAGAAGACAAGAAGGAGCAGAGAAAGTAAGCTAGAGATATTGAGAAGGATTTAGAGAGTAAAATAACTGAGGGCTTTTGTAAGCTTTAGAGGATGATGTGGATAGATGTTTGCTTCTTTCACTCTGTGTTTCAGAATGTGGGTGTGTATTAAAGCTGGTATTAATGTAGTCTTTGTGCTTCTGTAATCACCTCATATATACCTACTTTCTCCATTTCTATTACTTATGCTTTCTCCTTTAGTTATTTAGGGAAACAACTAATGTTCCTTAAGTTTCTTTGTCCTGTTTATTTGTTGAACTATCCCTGCCTCACCCACTGTTAATTACCAGGATCAAGTGTGTTTACTCAATCAAAAACTAGAAAATACCACCTAAAGGGTGGAGTAAGGGAAAAAACAAGTCTTGCATAGCCAGACCTTCTGACTGACAGCAAAAGGTCTGGGAACATTGGCCGTTTTGAATGGCGAAGGCCCTCCCAAGAGGTCATATGACTGACAACCAGTGATGTGTCCTCTTGTGCCAGGGCATGTTTAGGGCCATGGAAATATCCCCACAATAACAGATTGATATACAACTGGTAAAACGTTTAAAAATCCAGCAGTCTTATTTAATACTTATTGATGTAAAGTCAATAGCTTACTTCTTACAGCCTATTTTTATGTGTGTCTGTTGGCAGGACCAAGTAAATTGTGACATCCTATAAAATTGATAGTTATATACTAAAAGGGCCAATAGACTACAATTTTAGTAAATATTACAAGTATATATAACCTACAGAAGCTAATTAGATATCAAGTATAATGTTGTACGGTAATTGTATTTCTTAGAAGTAATATTGTTAATATGACGATGACTAACAGGTGTTCTTCATCAGTCTCTTACCTGCATACCAATAGTTTATTAGTCGATTTAACCAGGCAGCAATTTTTTTTAGAAAATATGACAAAGGTCTTTTATCTTAAATGTCAATAATGCAAATCACTTTCTAGCATTGTGCCTTTTTCCACTAGGCTGGTATGTTCACTTGAAATTTATATGTAAGATGTTGGGAAATATATTTGGTACACGCACACACAGTGAGGGACTGTAAGGTTTTGGCTGTTCTCCACCCAGCTGTAGTGCTCACACACGTGGCAGAAGCTGTGCGGTAATGCTGCCACGTGTTGTTTCTTCTTAGTGTGTCCAGAACTGCTGTGGAAATTCGCTGGTACCAAAGGGGATGATGGCACCGCTTGGAGGTGGAGAATAAAACAGATAGGCCGATTTATGGGCCGAAACCAGGGTGGGACGGGTAAGGCAAGGTGAAGGTTATACCGTACAAACACACACATGCAGAAAGTACATTTAGTTATTTTGGAATATTGGTTTCGAAAGAAGCGGTAAGGTTAAAGTCCAGAGTGGAAACTTTAATTTAATGTTTTTTGTATGTTTATTGAGTGAGTATTTCAGGGATTCCTGCCAAACAATTGTTGTAGCTTATAATTATTTTGAGCTTGTGCCTTGTGCTTGTGGGCACAGATGTACGCATGAGTAAAAACATAAACATTCAAATTTTAGAAAACAACCCTAGGACTGATCTATCTGTTTTATTTGAACAAATCCGACCCTTATTTTGTAAAGAAAGACATTATTAAACCTAAGGCCCCAAAGCAGTAGCATTATAATAAATGGCTAGTGTTTAATCATGTCGTAATAATCATCATTAAAGATCTTCTAAAAAAGCCTTCTACTTTGAGTTGATATCATTTGAGTTAGCTTTAAACATGTATGGCATTTTAAATTAGTTTCTATTAACAAAAACCTAACCATGTTAAGGTGTCAGGGTCATCGTTCCCAGCACCACCAAGTTGCCAGTGCTGGGACCCTGAGCAAAGGCTCTAAACTCCTAATTGCTCAGTTCTATAAAAGAAAAAGTAAGTTGCTCTACCAAATGCTTTAAATGTAATCATCCTTTTAAACAAAACCAGCTAATCTGGTGCACATGTTCTGGTAATTAATTGATCTACTATTATCAGAAAAAAAGGTGTTTAAAGCTGCTTTGCTAACAGCGTCTTTATGAGTACAATTTTCATCATTCATAGTGCGTTCTGTAATGCTATGTGTCTTGTTAATGTTTTTATGTGTGTCAGTGTCATGTCGACCTATTGATGTCCATTTCTTAGAATTCTCTGCCAGATAGCAACCTTCCTTGAATCAGGCACAACTGTTCTCAATCGATGGTTCTTTAAAAATACACTCTGCAGATGTATAAGAAAGCTCAGCAAAGCATAATGTGAAGTATTGCTACTAGCCGATCAATACTGACATAGTTACATAGTGCATGCTGGTTTTCACTTTGTTTGTTTAAGTTCTTGAAATTGCATTGATAAACAGCCTAGTTTAGCCTGATTATTGATCGTTTAAAACTTAGCTAGTTATGACTTTGCCCTTTTGGTTTTTATGCTCTTTCCTTTTTTCGTCAGCTCAACTATTCGTTCATTTTTTTCATGATTTTGCCAAAATTTAATGACGATTCGCATTTTTAGTAACAATCAGAGCTTCTTAGAAACTCAAGTACTTCCTGGAGTCTTTTATTCAAATTAACATACAATCCATTACCATGCAAATCAGAACACAAGAAAACTGTGTACTTTATAGAATAAATGTAAATAACTTTAATCATCATTACTTTTAAATAGCACTTATATATATATTAGTTATATATAATTCCAAGTTTTAATCATTGTCTGTCATATTACTCTCCACTTATTTTCCAGTCATACCCTGCCACTCCTGAAGGACCCAAAACCAGTTTGTTCAATCTTAAAACAAGATGGTCTAAGTGTAAGCAGGGGCACTGAGAGGAATAGATGATGGAGATGGGGAGCATGAGGAGGAGATTACATTTGACTATTTATTTGTGTCCCTGAGGCAGACTCATTTATGCATGGCCCTGCAGCTTGTGGCCTTGTGGTAGAGAAGCTTAGGGTCATTCAGTACACCTCCCTGCCTGCAGCACATTGAGTTCATTTACTGTGCATTACAGATTGCTGTGTTTAATATTTATTATGGTTAAATCTAGGAACTGATTCAGAATTCAGAAAATTTACTAACATCTTTGCCAAAAATATGTGCAGAACTTCAAAGACACTTTTAGTTTTCAGCATCCACTCAACTGTATAAAAGAAAGATATTTAGTTGGTTTTTAAAGACTTTTGGGGGCTAAATAACCCAGCAATATAAAGTTTCAGAAAATTAAGGCAATATGTATTACACTAGGGCCAGAGGTGTTTATGGATGTCATAAAAAGTAATTTGACTTTAACTTAGAACTTGTCAGACTTGATCATTGCCTTGAATATATCTTGGGTTTTGGTATAAAACTGCAAAATACACCTTTGTTCTCACTGACATAATACAGTATATATTTACCAATCAAATGCCATGCCACAGAAAGTTATTTCATAGAGACAGATGAGACAGAGACGTGGTAAACCTTAAGCTTTGAAGAAAATGTAGTTAGCTAGTGTGTTCTTGTGTTTGCAAAGAAAATACTAAAAACAATGTCAAGGTCTCCAGCTATGAAGCAGGAATTGAAAACTTAATAATATAACAGTACTTTTTAGTGCAGAAAGACAAGAAACAAAGCAGTAGTGGATTTTGGAAGTCATAACTTCCTTTTTCTCAAGTGTTGAAGTCAAACGAATCAAATCTTATCTTAAAGCACTCATCACTTCTTGCTTTAAACTGCACTCCCTCAGATCCAAAGGCACTGCTTAACATCGTCACCTAGGACAAAGTAGGTCTGCCTTAAGACTCTTTTTCTGTTTTAGCACTAAGATGGTGAAATGAGCTTGCCATCAGTCAGTGTCAGAACAGCTGAGTCAGAATAGTTTGTTAGCCTCCAATACATGCTGAGCAATTTTACCAGACAGCACATTATTTTGTATAATATAATGTGAGTCTGTTATCACTGTATAATGAATGGATTTTGGCTATCACTGCTGGCCCCCTGAGCAGGACACTTAACCACAATTGCTTAGTTGTATCCATGAAATAAATGTAATGCTTTGGATAAGGCTATCTGCCAAAAATCTAAATTTTAGGCCAAATATTTACAAAAGAATATCTATTATTAAACTCTACTGCTTACAAATGCAGTTTATGCATTTTGACTCCCTCTGTGTTTATTGATGAATTGGATGGGCCAAAACTTTTTCACATGGAAGGATCTTGTTATTGATCTCACAAAGTCACCAAGAAAACAATTGGTAAGACACTACATCTTAAATGACCAAAATCCTTCAGTGCCTGCAAGATACCCCTCTTAAAAGAACACATGTACAGGCCCATCTGAAGTTTGCAAATGATCCACAGGTGAAATACGCGTTGAAAGCATAATTAAGCTCTTTGGCATCAACCTAACTAGCTGTGTTTGTAATAAAGAAGAAATGCATATGACCATAAGAAAAATATCCACACTGTGGCCGGTAGTCTCTAGGCCGGCAGTCTCTAGACCTTAATCCCATAGAAAATCTGTGAAGGGAGCTGGAGGTTTACGTTGGCAAACCTCAATGACTTGGAGAAGATCTTTAAAGAGGAGTGAGACAGAATCGTTCTTGAGATGTGTGCAAACCTCTTAGCATAATAAAATTATTTTCTTACCTTTTTGACTACTCTTTTGACTCATGTAAATCAATGTATACCCTTTTTATTTTGGATGTTATTTAGTCTCTCACTGTTAGAATAAACCCACCATTAAAATGACAGACTATCTTTGTCAATGGCCACACGTACAAAATCAGAAGGGGATTAAATATTTTTGAGAAGTCACAAGTACATGAAAATATTAGACTTTGAAAATATGAGGTGCATGTACAGTAAGGGAAAATGCTTGATTATACATGTGACATGTACATATTAACAGTCCTGGTTTATTTCACTGTAGTGTGTTAAATTTTGATTAGTGTAGTTTTTTGTAAAAAGGAAATCGTTTGTGCTATAGTCTGTTGGGAATTTTTTTTAAAGAAATTCTACCCTTCTAAATGTAGTAATTTTGGTAGGTTTAATATATTAACTAACAGTGTCCTGCAGCAGCGTTCCCCAACCTTCATTGCACCATGCATCAGTTTAATGTCCAAAAATGGCTGGCCTTTAAGGTGTGGCGGATAAACACAACAAAAGGCACAAAACACAATATGACCAAAATAAAAACTGCGGTATTTACTAAATATAATAATAAAGTTGAATCCATTGTGTACTCATATGCAACATTATTAGCAGTGTCCAGTAACATATTGCTAACAACATGAATAACATTCTCTCTGCCCCTAATGCTCCCTGGGCGCTATGGTAACATTTATCATGCTTTTTAAACAATATACACCACAAAAACAAATATAAAGTGCATAAAAAATACAATTTACTCTAATACAGAATTGGCGGGAGCTTGTTTCTTTGCAACAGTAACATATCACATCACCGAGAAAAGCATTTTGACATGTGTCACGAGTCAGAGACGGATTTTAGAGAGAGAGAGAGTCTGTAATTTTCTAAATAAAACATTGTTCAGACTCTGAATAAATAAAATGTACACTTTCTGTGCAGTCCGGTAACAAATGACCCACGGACGGTACCAGCCTGCAGCCCAAGGGTTAGGGACGGCTGTCTTATATTAGGAGGGAAATTGTGACAAGGAGAAAATAAGAATTTAAAAAAGTATTAATCATCTATTAAGATATTTTGTAAGTTAGATAGAAAAAAAATGTAAATGTGCCCCAGATTACAGTTTGCAGTTTGCTATCTTTTCACACAAAGGCAAATCTTGTCACTGTTTTTATGCGCTTCCTTTGCAGGTATTTCAATAAATTGTTATATTTTGGACAAACTAAGCAGATTGTTTCCCCGGTCTGCTCCACATGGCGCTAATCCAGTTCACCATATTTAGTAAAGCCAAAATTCCTTTTTGATCCACTTCCAACAACTCAGTTGAAGTTCACACACACAAACACACACACACACACACACACACACATACATACACTGGACACTAGGGTGAAGGTAGAATAATCCAGCAAGCAGAAAAGTACACTGCCCACAGATCAAATAGTAATATTTAAGCAAATATTGACACATTTTGCCAATAAAAAGACCAGGTCGAGAGGGACAGACGGAGAGAGAAAGCGAGGGCAATAACAACCTTTTTTGTGGACTTTGATTTCTTCTTGCATTTGCGTCAAAGGAAGTAGGATACGCATGGTTGCCGTAGCAATGCTGATGAGGACAACTTTCCTCCTCCTCTCCCTTACTTTCATTCACTTCTGTTCCTTTCTTTCTATGCAGTCTTTTAACCCTCACTCTAGTCACTTCTTCCTTACTGCTATCCAGTTATTTATCTCATCGCTGTTGACTGCTTTTCTGACTACTATTTTCTGCGCGCTTGTTTTGCACAGATCATCTTCTCCTCTTACACTTGAACACTTACTTTTATGTTAGGTTTCATGGATCAGTTAAAATTTCTATGTTGCGTTTTGTTGTTGTGTTGTCACGGTCACTTCTGCTGTGTGCTGACATGATGCAGGTTTTTAACTACTAAGCATGTGTTTGAGGTAGAGGGTGGATGTGTGTTTGTAGAGCAGCTGTAGCAGTCAACCTGATAGACCTCATTCCAGGGGTGGTGGGGAAAAGGCGTAGGTGTAAGATATCCTGGGTTAAAGCAGATTGAAAAAGTAGATAAAACAGCGTTTTTCTGCTTTAGTTTGTTTGCGTCAATATATGGCAAAAGACGCATACTTATTAGACCATAGGGCTGTGGAAAAATATGAATACAGCTAACTATTGGAATATTAAATTTGCTATGGATATTTTAACTTCAAGCATCGAAACATATTTAAACTACATTTAAGACTGATTAGCATTTACCTTTGTTTAATTAAAACCCTCAGTGGTATTAAAGGATTTCCTTCTCCCTTCCTGTAATTATCTCTGATACATACGGCCATTGTATCAGAAACAATTATATATTTACAATTATATATTTTTTAAGTATTGCAATGTATTGCAATATGCAGTATATTGCAATATATTGTGATATATTGTATCATGGCCCATGTACCGTGATACCATAATGTGAGGCATCTGTCTATACACAGCTCTATTAGAGGCCCTGATCTTTGTCTAGATTAAGAGTCAAACTCTTATTTTTCACTCCTATAATTTTTATTTAGTATTATATTTTTATTTTGTAATATATTTATACAAAATGTAAATTATTTTGTGTGAGGAGGGCTAGGTTGTCCGTAGCCTCGGACGGACGGAAGACGGAAGCTTTAGGTTGTGAGGTGACAGTGTTAACCACTAAGCCCCCACGCCAACCACTGAAAAAAAGGACAAAATGAAATGCACAAAAATCACACTGAACAAGTTCCTTACATGCTGCAGTTACAATATGAATGGAGCCATTAATTAAGCAACATTCACAAAGTAAAGACAAAATCATAGCTGCTCATAGCTAAATTAGCTTACATAGTGAAAATAATTGTGAATTCTAAATGAGTGGATAGTTTCCTACATTAGCTTTTTCTTTCTTTTGAATATATAATAATTGCTGTGCTTCACATATAGGAAGCAAATTTTCATTGGCACAGTACACGTTGAATACATTAACGCAGGATAAAATAATTTTTTTTAATTATGTAAAAGATGATTTATGAGAGTGATTTTCTTGACATTGCCTTCCACCTCCAGCACTGCCGACCTGCCAGCATTTCACAGTAGAATTGCTTGATATTCTGTGGAAGCATTGAGTGGTTCTATCTGAAGTGACGTAAGATGTTTAAGTAACAATTTTAATGCCTTTTATATAATGATATAAAATTATCACGTTCACACCCAACTCCTCCACCACTTAATTAACATAGTCTCTGGAATTATAACTACTGACACCTGCTTAACATCACTATTTATTCTCACACTCACGCACGCCCTATTTAGGTTCAAGCTCCACACTCTGTCACCGTCTGGTCTTATGTACGGTTTCTCAAAACTCTCTTAACATGTTTACCAAGCTTAGCTTTCAACTGCCTACTACTTCCGCGTTCCCTCGTATCGTGAAAAATATTTATTAATTCTGTAAAGAAAACCTGCTACAGTCATGAGGTTTTTAGGTAACTATTTTTTCACATGTTATTTTGCAGAAGTTTTTCTGTATCCGAACATGACTCTCTAGGTCAAGGCCTTTGATATGAATTGTACATCATGTAACTGTGTATAATTTCTAAAGGACTTTTGACTTTTATAGGTCCAGGCTGATTTATAATAATGTAATGAAAAGATTTACAGCTTCAAATCTACATATTATTATTAATAATAAGAATAAGAATATTTATTATTATATTTTTCTAATTAGTATTATAAACAAAAATAAAAACTGAAACGAACCAAAAACACCTTGATAACACTTTCTTGTGTGTTAAGGTTGTCTTGGAAAAACACAGCATTTAGATTTATGCTATGTTATATACATAGCAAACTGTGTAACACAATTTGAGGACATACATCATTGGTTTAATGTGTGTGTGTGTGTGTGTGTGGTTGATCCCGTTCTCCTTTTTTATGTCAAATTG
>JAOTQW010000033.1:3553201-3564470 GCA_026260075.1 Sisor rabdophorus | reverse complement strand
TAATATTTTTGGTTGTTTTTTTTTTTACAAACGCCACCTTGAGGCTGGCAGAATCTGGGCCGAAGTTCACGGCCAGTTTCCATGATCACATATCATTTAAACCTGTCATACCATGAACAAAACCCTTAGGTCAGATTTATGGAACACAAACAATGTAATATCATAAACGAAAGCTGTTATCCTGGGTTTTGGAGAGGAAACAGAGTTTGAAGAGTGAAAATGGCTTGGTGTCCTTGAAGTGATCTCTTGTCTGTTTTTAGACTGTGACTGGTGTATGGGGGTCATAGGATTTGTAAATCTAAACGCCCTTGTCACATCAGCAGCATTGGGAATATTAACATATTGTGTGGCCAATAAAATAAATAAAAGGAGTTTAATCTCTTTTTTAAAAAATCTCATAAAGCATTCATCTATACACTGATAAGCGGTGAAAGTTTACAGGTAGTTTGCAGCCATCATATGAAAAATGCTAAAATGTGTAGTGTGTGAGTGTGGGGGGAGCTAATAGGCAGCACCCTCAGGATTTAAAGTCACAGTTTTCTAACTACAGGATTTTTTTTCTCCCTCCCTCTCTCTTCTATTTCTGTCTGAATTTGTAGGCGGTGTTGGAGAAGACAACAGCTGATGTTACCACCAGGGTTGAAAGTGTGGACAAAAAGCCTGCCAATATAGTATGTCTATTCATTTATGCAAATTTTTTGCTTTTCTCTTTTGTGATGATTTCAGACACCTTTAACGGTGTGTAATTGTCTCTGTACCTGAATTCATCTTTACCTGATTTGAATACTGAACAGCATTTTAGTTTGGTAAACGCTGCCTGTTAGACGTTTTAAAAATCACTGTTCTTCTCAAACTTAAGATGTCAAAACTTAAATCTGAACCATAACTTGATAATACCCTTCGCTGTTTTAAACAAGATTGGAGAAAGGCTAAATAAAAAATTATAAAATATTGTCTTGCTACTTTTGATGGATTGATCTAAAAAAATTACTATTTATTTATTTTATTTTTTAACAGTAAATGTTCCTTAGTGCAAATCAAATTTTTTAAACTTTTCAGTATGGTTTTAAGCCACTGCACTTAATTATATTTTCAGTTTATGGTTGAGTAGCCCTGTGCCTGTGTTTTTGACTGTGCTATATAAATAAACAAACTTAATATGTAAGTTTGTTTTTACAATTTGATTTCTTTTGTTAAGGAGACAAAATCCTTTGCAGCAAATATATTTAAAGGGCAGATTAGCACTTCACAGGTGTTTCCCTATCCCACAGGTAAATGTCATTTTGCATTTTGTAATTATATATTTGTCTTTATAGATTTTTTTTTTTGTCTTTTCACTAATTAATTACATTTATCCCTTGTTCTAGTGCTAAACGATGAGCAGTCCGAATTTCTCAGGGAACTGGTGGGACCTTGTTCAAAATTCTTTGAAGTGAGTTTCATGTTTGGTCCCTCAAATCAAGTTCATATTTACAACGAAGTTCTCTTACGTTTTGATATATATTTATAATGTATTTATTATATGTAGGAGGTAAATGACCCCGCCAAGAATGACCAACTGGAGATGGTAGAAGCTAAAACCTTGGAGGGACTGAAGGAGATGGGAGCATTTGGCCTGCAGGTGCCTGCTGAGCTGTCTGGTGTGGGCCTTAACAACACACAGGTGAGTGGATAATGTAAAAAAATATCAATTAATAAATCAAAAAAATAATATAACCAAAGACAGAAGTTGTCTTTATAGATATAAAAGTCCTGTGTCTGTGTCCTCAGTATGCCAGACTGGTGGAGATTGTGGGTATGCATGACCTGGGTGTAGGCATCACTCTTGGCGCTCACCAGTCTATTGGATTTAAAGGCATTCTCCTCTTTGGCAACAAGCAACAGAAAGAGAAGTATCTACCCAAGTTGGCTACTGGTAAGAAAGAATATGTTATTTAGGTAAATATATTTTTTATAAATGTTAAAGTGAGATTAAAATAAAATATTTAGCAAATTTCTCTGAATTCCATTTTTCATTGTACCTATGTTGTGTTAAAGCACTGATCAAATATGTTAAATATGAAATTGATTTAAGATTTGGATAAGATCATGCTTTTTAATTAGGGCTATTTGTAACCGGACAATTTTTTATATCAAATTTTGAACATAGAATTTATCCTTATTCGATAAATTGATCATATAGTTTCAGCTCACATTACTGTGTATTTACATTCAATTCTTATGTTCTTTTTTTTAAATATGCTGTAACATCATATGTGCTGTATGCTGTATTATTATTTAAGGAATTTGCTATTCTTGTTCTTTACTGACATTTGGTCTGTAATAATTAGTATTCTTATTTGTTTTATGCAGGAGAAACTGTCGCTGCATTTTGCCTGACTGAGCCATCTAGCGGTTCAGATGCCGCCTCCATCAGGTCCACTGCTGTACCATCGGCCTGCGGAAACTACTTCACTCTCAATGGAAGCAAAATTTGGATCAGGTGGATGTCTCCTGTGTTGTTAGCCATTTAACAAACAACACACATTGACATTGACTTGAGTTCAGAAATCTCACCACCAGAGGGCAACTGTGTTTTTTCTAAGAACCTACTCCAAACCTAAAACGCACTTCATAAGTGTACCTGTTTATATTGTGTATACTTGCTAAATTTTTTTTTTCTGTCTTGTCACAGTAATGGAGGCTTGGCCGAGATATTTACTGTGTTTGCTAAGACGCCAGTGAAGGATGAGAAAACTGGAGAAATTAAAGACAAGATCACCGCTTTTATTGTTGAAAGGAGCTTTGGAGGAGTCACAAAGCAAGTGGAGTATTTATGACCCTCTTAAAAAAAGTCAAATTTTTGTTCTGTTTGGTTGTATGATTAAATATATATATATATATATATAAATAATAAAAACTTTATTTTTTTTTACAAAACATGGTACCTAAATGTTTTGATCTGCTCTAGCCGACCTTTTAGATATTCCTTACTGTTTACCTATGCTGTTACTAAAATTACACGCCTCTGTTGTATTTGCTTTTATTATCTCTCCTTATTTTCTGGCCTTGTATTTGTTTAGTGGCCCCCCAGAAAAAAAGATGGGCATCAAGGCCTCCAACACAGCAGAAGTTTACTTTGAAAATGTGCGTGTTCCATCTGAGTGTGTCCTGGGTGAAGTTGGAGGAGGATTTAAGGTGGCCATGAATATTCTTAACAATGGACGCTTTGGCATGGCTGCAGCACTTTCAGGAACCATGAAAGGTGTTCTTGCGAAAGCGGTATGTTAATGTTTTTATATTTCTTTTTAAACCCTAATGTAGTTTTTGCTTTTTTTCTTACAGTCAGAATGATATGTTTATTTTGCCCTGAGTGTTTTGCCACATCCTCTATGAACACACACACTGCCCTTACTTCCTCTGTTCTGTAGACCTCGGTATGGGGAAATTCCCCAGGCTACATTTTACTTTATGCTGTTTAACCTGCAGTGAGGTGATGTTCTTTCTTTTTGTTATTCGATGTTATAGGGTTGGGTTTCTTTTGGGTACTTTATTATTTGATACTTTTTAAAAAGATACTGAAACCTAAAATGTGCCCGAACTAATACTTTTTTCCTTCAAAAAAAAAAAAGGTTGACATCATTTATTAAAAGAAAATGTAAATTAGTGTTTTTAAAGTTTCAAGTACATTTTAAATACATAAATAAACTCACACCGACAGTGGATATCTGCAAATTGTTGAACATGTTTTAGAATTCGAGAATGTTTAGCTTTAGGCATTTTAAAACATGTTAACATAAGCTAGTTAGCGGTTACATAGTTTCAGTACCCAGCGGTAGTGTTTGCCATTGTCATTTTTTCCTCTTTATTTGCCATGCAATTTAGCGTTACAATTAATATAAAGTGATTCTGAGCATATCAACCTGCTCCTATGGGATTTTCGGTTCTCTGTTTCACTGTTTCTTTGTTTTTTTGGGTTTTTTTTTATACTTATTGTAAAATAAATTGCAGACCGGGAGAGTAATTTGTTAATGAACTGTTCACATAGACGTTAAGGAAATACAAATGTTACCACCAAGGTAAATCAAGTCATTCCTATATATTGGTAGTTAATTTGTGCATAACCCACAAATGTTTTGGTAATTAAACTTTTGTGATTCAGAATAATATATATAAATATTTTGTTAAATAAAATATTTTGTTCTTTCCTCTTTCTTTTTCAGGTGGACCATGCTGCCAATAGGACTCAGTTCGGTAGCAAAATCCACAACTACGGAGTTATACAGGAGAAAATAGCCAGAATGGCCATGTTACAGTATGTTACAGAGGTGGGATTTCAATGGTCTTTTATTAAAATCCATTTAGTTTTCTGTACCTTCTTTGCTCTGGCAGCAACTCAAATGTATCAGCTTAAATAAATTCTAAGTCTGAGGTTTTAATATACTGTTTCAGATGTTCTGCAAATTTATTCATGCAAGTGCATACCATTTTAGAAACATGGCAGAAAAACACTTCATCATAAATGTTACACAGAACATGACTGAAGGAATGATTAAACATTGATGGACTATAAAAACGAGAACGATTTATCATTATTCATAGTGTTGCCTAAATAAATTCCTAAAGAACCAAATAAAAGAAACTGCATTGCAAAAATATTTCCATCCTTTGCCTGCTGTTACATTCTCATCTCAATAAAAGTCTTGTTTATGCTGAATAGCAATTATTAGAAAAAAAACATGGATTTTTCGGATTTTCCCTTTATTTCCACAGGGAAACATCTGTTTCTGTCATATGGATAGTACCATTTTTGTTATTCATACTTCATTCTTGTGCTCATAGTGTATGGCCTACATGGTCAGTGGGAACATGGATAGTGGAGCGACCGATTTCCAGATCGAGGCTGCCATCAGCAAAATTTTTGCATCTGTAAGTGTAATCAAGATTTACTGACATTGCATTTGTTATTGTTTGTTATAGGCTTAATAACTGTGGTAAATATTCTTGAAATTAAGGTATTTTAAATAAGTTTAAACGATCAGTTTTTGCTTTAATTGACTTTACTCAAGATGCTTATTGTAAGATGTTTCTGTGTTAAATGCTACCTTTTGCTTTCTCAGGAAGCAGCATGGCATGTGACTGATGAGTGTATTCAAATTATGGGTGGAATGGGTTTTATGAAGGTGAGTTTTTGTTTTATTTGTCGGCGCTACTTTCACATTAACCATATAACCCTACAGTAAATTCAACATACTGTTTTTTTTGTCTAATTATATCGGGGGGAAGGGGTTTGAGGCCTGCTCAAATCAAGTAATCCTAAGCACCGTGGTAGTCTTTTGACAAGATTGCCTGGCCATTTGTGATGTGTTTTAATTGTTGATGGGGAAAATATTGGGAAGAGTTTACACTGCCAAATTTGTAAATATCTGATTAGAAATTTCTCTGTTCCAGTCCAGATACTGTGATGAATGATCTTGTTGTCTTGTTACCTACTAGAACAGATCTTGTAGACTATAGCAACAATGTTCTCTTACAGGAAGTACAAGTTACCCATAACTCGAATGTGAATTGCTTAGCTTTGAAATAATCCCCCATGTGATTGAAGTGCAACAAATAACTGTCTCAGGGGTTGTGGAAATGCTGTGTAGGTGATAAAAAAAACCCCTTCAAATATGCGTAGGGGTTTTAACCAGTGAACATGTAATTGCAGTGTTGCATAAAGGGTAGTTAGCAAATGTGCATGTATAGACTTTACTGTGCTAGCTAAAACAACACCCTCTTATAATTATAACTAGAATTATGAAATTAAAAATAACTTGTACGTGACTCGTAAAAGTCTGCAGAAGTGAAAAATTCAACTAGATGATTCAGCAAATAGATTTCTGAAGCAGGGCATTTCTTGTTCCCCATTATCTGTTTTGTTGTGCAAAGCGGTCTCTTTTTACCACGTACTCTGTCCTGATGATAGCAAGATAATAATGAGCTGATTAGCCTGGTTTTGGATGCTTAGACCAATGTATTTATTAAACTGAACACTCTATTGTACACTTGTCAGCTTTTTATCTGTACAGCGTTTTAAACAATAGTCATTGTCTTAAAGCTGCTTAACATATGCATAGTAAAATAGAAGTTTGTCCCCAAAGAGCAAGGCAGTGTCAAAGAAAAACTCCCTAAGAGTCTAATAGGAAGAAATCTTGGGAGGAAGCAGCCTCAAGAGGGAACCTCATTTGAGTGATGGACAGAGACAGTTACTGTACAGTGTAAGTATGTAAGGTAGCTGTGGCATCTTCATTGGGATGTGGAGACGTCCCAGCTCGTCATGACAATATTTCCAACCGGATATGAGGCATCAGAAAAGGCCCGGAAGATCCAACATAGAATGGAGGTCATAGCACAGACATCTCGGGAGTGGCATGTGTATTTCGACCCGAAGTGACGGAGAGTGAGAGTTGTCAGTTGTCAAAAACTTGATCTGTGGCATTATTGGTTGTTTTTTTTTGTTGTTGTTAAAGTGTTCCTGACATCCTAATACCCACGTGATTAAAGTGATATGTTAAAAAATCTCTTTCTTCATTAATATTTCCAAGAACATTTTGAGGCAGAATGCTGGCAATAGCCATTTTAGGATAGTTTGTGACTTGTCCTGGGTGAGTTAGGAGTTCTCTGTAGTCAACCATCTGCACATCTGCTAATAATGCTGTTTTTGTCACAGGAAGCTGGTGTTGAGAGGATCATGCGAGACCTGAGAATCTTCCGTATCTTTGAGGGCACCAACGACATTCTGCGACTCTTTGTGGCGCTTAATGGCTTCCAGGTAATTTGGGAACAGTCTTGCTGACAGAATGATGAGAGAGCACCTGATAAACATTTCCTGTACAAACTGCGATACTGGAATTGAGGTAACACATAGGTAGCTGCTGACAATTGCCAGTGTTCATGCACAGCTGTTTAGCTTACAAGTGCCAGGCAAAAATGCTGCTGTGGAAGTTGCACACTAAATGAATAATTCTGTAATGGTCCTGCACTGTACAAACAATGTAATTATATATATATTTTTTATTGTTTTATTTTACATGGTAAAACACAGAAGTAAATAAAATTTTTTTTTTTTTTTAGAATGCAGGAAATGAGTTGAAGAACTTGCAAAAAGCGCTGAAAAGTCCGTTGAGCAATGTGGGATTGTTGACTGGGGCAATCGCCAAACGTGCGAAAAGGTGTCTTATAGTTTGATTGACTGACGCTGCCTGTGCCAGTGTCGCTGGTTTACAAGTAAGAAGACAAACTAAAATTATTAACCATTTGTTTAAAGGCGGTATTTTCTTGGTCATGCAGGAAGGCTGGCATGGGTACAGGTCTCACACTGCAGGGAAATGTTCATCCAGAACTGGCTCATAATAGTGATCTGGTGAGAAATTACTGTAATGCACTTCACATATTTTTAAGGGAGCTCAGGAAATGTATTATTGCTTATTTACCAGTGCTGGTGCCTGAGCTAGTGCTCAATCAGGAATCAGGCTGCACTTTTCCAATGGGAAAAAGGGGACATGTACCCAGATTCTTGATTTAAACCAGCCCTGAAACTGTGCAGAACCAAGTGACAACAATTTAAACAATTTGCTGATCAACCGTCATAAAGTAAAAAATAAAACAAAATAAAAATAAAGCAAAAATTAATTAACAATACAGCAAAATTAATGGTTCTTTTTAAATTTGATTTATGTTATGGATGTCTGTTCTCTTTTCTCTTAGGTGATTAAAGCTATTGAGCAGTTTGGAGAAGTAATTGAAGAGCTGCTTCTTAAGCATGGAAAGAGGATCATTGGTGAGAATCTTGTGCACTTGGTTACATTTTAATAAACAAAAGAGAAATGCATATATTAAAGAGCCTTCATATGGTTATTGATCATTATTGTAGAATCCAAAAAAAGTTGATAATGGTACTACCAATAGTTGGTAATAAAAAAACAGTTGATCAGAAAGCTATCTTTCAGCATCAGAAAGTGGCTCTTAATCTGCTGAATGTAGTTAATTAATATCCTGCTTCTGCAAAGCCGAACATTGCGATTTTGTCATTCGTATGACTGATAAGCGCTGGTTTATTTTTAACAAACATAGTAGTAAAAAGATCTTACGTTTTCACTCATCTCGAATATGCACTCTTTTATAATTTATAGGGATTTTTTTTTGTTTTTTCCCCCCGTGCAAATCAGCATATGCTTTCCTGCTCTCAAGTCTTCTAGACTTCCTTTTCTCATCCACTTGAGTTCCTTGCAGTGAAATGTGTTTCTCTGTTTGTACAGATGAGCAGTTTGTGCTACATAGAGTTGCAGACTGTGCTATTGACTTGTATGCTATGGTTGTGGTTCTTTCCAGGTAACCCTCAGTTCTACTCTAATTGTATGCACACACACTGCTATGGCACAGTGCATGTAACAGTTCTGCCTTTTTTTTTCCTCCTCAGGGCCTCCAGGTCTTTGAGTTTAGGTCACTCATCTGCCCAGCATGAGAAGATGCTTTGTGAAACCTGGTGCACTGAGGTCAATGCTCCATTATTTAATTTGTTCTGTTCTGATTTAATTAGTACATCCGTATATAACTAGTACAACTTACTAATGACCTTCCTTATCATCATACTGTACCTTATGTGCTGTTCTTATTCTTTAGGCTCATGACAGAATCATGCAGAACATCAAGTTCTTGAAGTCAGGCTCATCCAACCAGATATACAAGAACCTGCGTGCGATTTCTGCAGCTGTGGTAGAAAACGGAGGAGTGGTTTCTCCTCATCCCTTGGGCTTTTAAAAATCCTGTTTCTTTAACTTCTATCAGAAGTCTGTGACAGTCTGTGAAACACTGGCAAATCAGCTGAATTTACAAAGATACTGTAAACGAGGTTTCAAACAGGAAGTGTTTTGGGGTCTTGAATGGAATTTAACACACATTTTAGACCTATTTACATCTGGGTCTCTTCCTTTCTATACATTTGCTGTTGTATTAAAGGAATTTTTAACTGAAGAACATTTGTGTTAATCTGCCATCATTGGCTGCATATCTTATTTTGACTTAGCTACGTTGTTTTCCAGCACCAATACAAGTGTACATTAGGATTTATAGTTTAACATTGTTAGACTTCCTAACTGAATCATTCATTTTGAGGGGATGTTTAAAATTTGGATATTAAATGTACCTAAAAGAACTGCCAGATCAGTAGAACATCATTGGGGTGTTTTCAGTTTTTTGTAATTAACACTATTTGCTGCACTCATTGTACAGGAATGTAGCTATCTATACCTTTTAACGGTTTCATTATTGACTTTTTTTTTTTGTTTCCCTTCCTATTGTATACAATGGCTACAGATGTGCACCTGTTTAAAAAAAATGCGTGGGGGAATTGTACTTCTGGCTATCGGTACATCAATAAAATCAAGGACATTGTGCAATATATTTATTGCAATATAATAAAAGGGTTACGAATGTACATATAATTATTTAATGCCAGAAATTCACAGTGCAGATGTGATCATTTTAAGTATTGTTAGAAATGGTAAAAGCTCGCAGTAACCATGTATAAGAAACCTGTGGTAAGAAAATAAATAAAAAAAAAATACTTAATGTGTAAATGAGTGGTATGTCAATTACAATTTAATAGTTATATCAAAACATTTGGTCTGATTGCTGCTTTGACATTTTTTTTAAATTTAAATTAAAAAAAAGTTTTATTACCCAACACTACTAAATTTCCTCAGTGGTTCTCTACTTCTCTTTTTTTCTAAAATCGATGTAAAATATTTAGCGCAGTGTTATGGTAGTGATACAAAGCACAATTAATACAACTTAAATGATGTAATTCTGTAGGTTAAACCCCCTTCTGTTTTATTGCTTCACCTATGGTGTAAATAGTGAGGGTACAACCATAAACAATTCAATACTCCAAAAACATCCCAAGAGTTAAATGATGACATTTGCCACTTTATTTGTAAGTCTATTCTTTGGTCTCCTCATTGTTTCCCAGTTGAGTTCGTGCACAGAAATGTGTGCATTACTGTGTATTTCCAGTCTGTAGTTGTTATTCTATCCTGTATCCAGTCTTCTGGTGTACTTTCACTGTTTTTCACACGGTTGTCTGTGATATTTCTTGCGATAAGAGTGTCTCTGAGGTCATTCTTCTTTCCCTGAAACAAATTTCTGCTCATCATTTCAAGCTCAAGTATTAACATTTACTATTCTTATAAATACATTAAATTTGGGTAGCAGGACCGTTTGTGTTGGTAACAATTATCAAAAAAGTCAAAAGTGGGATGTTAGTTAATTGCGGCAGTTATATTCAGTTAACAATATTGTGATCAAAATAGCTGTATTTGCTCATTTCTCATACAGGGCAAAAATGCGCTGTGCAGCGGAACTGAATTAAATGTGTCAAATTAGAATGTACCCATTGTTCTCTCTGTATATCCTTAACATAATGTTTGAAGACACATTTCATTCCTCTTTCATGCATGTAGGTTTATTCTTGTTCTGCTGAAAGAGTTCTCATATCTTTTTTGCTCTGACTGCAAATTTAACATGAAATCTGGATTGTCACTGGTAACAGTTGGTAATAAATAATATCTATATATTGTGTCTGTATGTGTTGAATAAATATAAAACAGTAAGTTCATTCATAATCTATACCATCTTATTTTATAACTTGGGGTCACGGGGGGTCAACTGGAGCCTATCCCAGCGCACATAGGGCGACCCTGGAGATGTCACCAGTCCATCGCATGACCACACATGGACATACCACACCCTCACTTATTCCTATAGGCAATTTTAGAATCACTAATCAACCTGATACCTGGATAAAATGGGATTCGAACCTTGGACCTTTTTGCTGTGAGGTGATCGTGCTAATTAGAAAGTACAAAAAAATAAAAATAATACTACAATACAATAACACTTTCGGCCTCTATAATTAAATTAAATATATATTCATATTGGGCGGCACAGTGGCATAGTGGTTAGCACGATTGCCTCAGAACAAGAAGGTTCTGGGTTTAAATCCTGGGCTTGGAGTCTTTCTGTGTACCCCCTACCTCTTACCCAATGTGCGCTGGGATAGATTCCAGCAGACCCCCATGACCTCAAGTTTGGGGGTATAGAAGATGAATGGATGAATATATTCATATATCCAACCAAAATTTGGTAAAGACAGCAGTTTTCATGTTTTCCCCGCGTTTGCGTGGGTTTCCTCCAGGTACTCCGGTTTCCTCCAGCAGTCCAAAAACATGTGCATTAGGTTGATTGGTGA
>JAOTQW010000033.1:3428851-3442889 GCA_026260075.1 Sisor rabdophorus | reverse complement strand
GGTTTCTATCACATTCCGTACCATAATTTCATCAATTTGTGTAAAGCTGCTTTGTCTATCTCGTTACTTAATGGCTACCAGTCGCTTATTCCATTTAAATTGTACTTTTGTATAAACTTTCTTTGCAAATCAATTTTAAGGCTAACATGGAATACTATAAATGGTCACTTTACTTGAGACTACTTATTATGTATTTAATGTCACTTGTACTTTAATTTGTAAAATGGCAGTGTGCATTATTGTCTGTGATATTATGTTTTATGCGTTATTTTTTTTATATAAACACCAGTCGGTGCAGTGCTCCTAATATTGGTGGATACAAAAAATACAATGACAATAAATCGGTTCAAAATTTGATTTAATGTTGCATAACCAACTTTAAACACACACACAAAAAAAGGGCCATAAATGTACATGAGAGTACATTGAACATTAATGTACATGAGAGCTTTGTGGCTCTAACTGTTTAAGGTCCCTTAGGTGACAACTGTGGACCTTTTTTTCAATCTAAACTTACAAAATCAGTACCTATACAAGTAAACTTTTTTATTACTAGGGCAAATCAGTTCAGTGGGGTGTTAGAGAAATGCAATGGAAAAAACAGAATGTAATTTTATACCATTCAAGGGCATAAAGGCACATTTTTATCACTTGGGTTGCATAAATGTTATTTTAGAGGTACATCCCGGCAGGTACAAAAATGTTTAAAGTTGTATCCTGTATCCTGCTAGGGTAAACCTGGAGTCACAAAGCATATGCATTGTTAAAGGTATGTACTTGTGCTTTGATTTTTCTGTGTGTAGTCATAACCTGCCAAACTTAACACCAATTAGTATGTTACAGAACACTTACTTTTTGCCCCTTTTTAAATTACTCAGCAAATGGGGGTTATGGGCTATGCTTAGAGGCCCAGCAGTATTAACAAATCAAACCAATTAGCACCCCAACACCTTAACTACTAGGCAAACACTTATTTAGCCAAGGTATGTTGTTCTTCTTTAGATTTCTATTAATGACAGGAAATACTATATAATGTTTGAGGTTAGACTCAAGTCACTAACTATAGCTGGAGGATTTGTGTGACAGGTACCATGGTGTTGCACTGTGTATTTTTTTGAGCTCAGTGGGATGCCTTTCATATTTGTAAGCATTTTTCGCAAATATGTTGGTAAATGAATTAATGAATTTGAATCAACCCTATGTTGATAAATCATTTTTTTCTTATTTAAGATTTTTGCTGCTATTTTAATTTTTTTATACAGGTAGAAAAAAATTAAAAATAGCAGCAAAAATCTTGAATGAGAAAAGAAAATCTGATTTGTCAGTTTCAATACAGATATTAAGATCTTACACTTTAAAGGTACCAGTTGATTAAACAAATAGCAGAATACAGTATTTAATGGTTACGAGATTAGATTTGACCAGTAATTTTACGACAAAAATGTAAGAAAGCCATAATCTAATTGTCAAGTTAAATAGCTATCTGAGGCAAAGAAAGGGTTGCACTGTTAATTAGTGGCCTGCACTTTCTAAAACTGTTCTGGGATTTGACCTGAAAACCAGACATGACCACTGATTCTCAAACACTGAGTTACTGCTGGAATGAATATGGATATATAGTGATGAATTGCAGCACAGTGCTTTTGCCTTCTGCAGTAAAACATAATTGATGAATGGATGGTTATTGTGTAGCGATTCATCGCTTTTCTCTGCAGTACCTTCCATAACCCTGACTTCCTGATTTTACTTATGCAAATATCATCAATTTTTATTTGTGTCTTTCTCTCCTTCCCTCACTCTGCTCTTCCTCTTCTTTGCTTGCTCTCTCTTCCTATCTGTCTATTTTTCTCTCTGTCCCTCCCTCATTCTATTTCTCCCACTCTCTCTCCCTCACTCCGTCTTTTGCTCTCTCTCTCTTTCTCTCTCTCTCTCTCTCACTCTCTCTCTCTCTCTTTTGCTCTGCCAGCCTCCACCAACTTGGACTCGGAGAGCAAGCGAACGGCCCACTTTCAATCGTCATGGCAACAGCATGTGAATGTGTTTGGCTCGTGGAGTAGGCCGGAGTGTGTGCAGGAGCTGCACCAAGAGGCTCAGCTCAACCTCCAGAGCCTACTGCAAGGTACGAACCACCAGCCGCAGGGCGTGCGTGTAAGTTATGTGTGTCCCTGTGGATGTTTCTTGTGTGTGTCGTGTGTTGGTGAACGACATTAAGGAGGATTTGGTTTTGTGGGTTAATGACGTTTACATTACTGCGTATATTATCATTTGATGTGTGGCTGCGTCTTTTATACCTGCGTGTGTTTATTTCTATCACAAATATCCTGCTTGGCTATGTGTGTATTTACGAGGCGTTGACTTTACTCTGCCTGTCTCTTCCCCTTTTCTACCTCTAATTTCTACCTCTAAGGTTTATACTTCTCCATATTTTGTTAGGGGAAAAATATAAAGTCACTTCATGTCTGTTCGTAATTGACTGAATTAATAAATTGATGCAGATGATCCTGACGTGTGTGTGTTTGTTTTGTGTGTCTGTGTTTGTATGCAGCTTGCATTTCCTTCACAGGGTCTCTCCTTTCTTTGCTCTCTGTCAGTCTTTGCTCTTCACATTTTAATGAAACGATAGTTAAGGATGAGCAGATGTTCGTCATTCTGTGTGTGTGTGCGTGTGTGTTGTACAATATTGGTTGAATCCTATGTTATACTTAAAGCACAGATTTTGTTTAAACAGGAATGAGTGGGTGGTCAGTGTATATGTGTGTTTGGATGATATTTTCATATCTGAATATATGTGTATAGAAGCTGCATCTTTAACTGTTGGTGAGTCATTAATAATCACACTTTTGCTTTCATGAATGACAGAAAATACGATGCTTAATGTGATGTAAATTGTGCCATTAAACAAGACACAAGACTTTTAAAACATCTCTACATAAAACAGTACGTTTCCTGCATTCAAAGTTAAAAAGAGTCTTAAAATGTAAAAAAAATCAAATGACTGATATAATTACAATAAATATTATGCCATATTAATCTGAGAAATCAATAGTAATATCTGGAAAATATTTATATAAATGTGTGATGCGGTATTTATATAAATGGGCGGGCATATTGTAGCAGGGTCACGACATAGCAAAAAAGGTGCATGGGTTTGCTTTGGGTATTCTGGTTTCCTCCCACAGTCCAATAACATGTACATTGGGTTGATTGGTTCTCATAGGAGTAAGTGTGTGTGTGTGTGTGTGTTGTTGTTTGTCTATGTGAAGCTTTGTGATGGACTTGTGACCCATCCGGGGTGTATCCCTGCCTTTTGCCCTATGCGCTGGTTATAGAGATATAGAAGATGAATAAATAAGAATTTATATAAATTAGAATCACTAACAAAAACTAATGTTTAAAAAGAATGTACCTAAATGATTCTTTTGAATCTAATTTTGACATTTAAAATATAAAGTGTTGAAACAATAATTAATTTAAGTCTCAATGTAATGTATGTTCTATATACTAATCTACAGCTCTTTCGCCCAACCTTTCAGTGAGAAGCTAAATAATACTGATGGAAATGTTTCTCTATGTTCGCTTTTGTATAAATGAAAGTGCAACATGAGTGTACTTGCTGTCATGACTGATGAACCTGAACTGACAAAAGATCAAAGGCTTTTTTGAATTTAGTGTTTAGGTCTCAGTTTGTCAGGTGTTTGTGTTGGGGGTGGATTATATTGTGCTCTCAAACTCATCACATGATGTTTGTTCTGATTCTTAAGTGAATTTTTGACATTTAAATGCTTTAGATTAGTTTTTCATAGTGTATGTAGTTGTTTGTCTAAGTGTAGACAAGGTAGTCCAGGGTGTACCCTTGCCTGTCGCCCTATGTGCGCTGGGATAGACTTCGGCAGACCCCGGTGACACAGAGCTACGGAATAAGTGAGTAAAGAAGATCCTCTTGACTATAAAATTACGATTATTCATTAGGTAATACAGTCTGTTTTTAATGGTAGTATGCTTTTCAGATGTTCTCCAATGTTCAGCAAAAGTAAATTCAAATCGAATTCTGTTTGTGTTAAAATGTTTTTGATATTTAACTAAAATTATAAATAAATGACTTTTAAATCACATGAGCCAATATTTTATTCAAAACAGAATATAAACAGATGTTTAATACAGACAAATGTAATTTTTCTAAAACGTCACAGACATCCGGGTAGACAAACTCGCAAAGAGCTACCCGCGAGTTTCCAGTCAGGCACGTCCAGATGCCAGGCAACACCGCCTAATTCACGCAATGCAAGGCACCTGGAAAGAACAAGCAACTGAGTAGTCGGCCTGTGATCATTAGGTAGCACCAGGTATGTGCCGCAGCCCTGGTAACAGAAGCTGAACGAAAGAAAAGGAAAGGAAAATAAAGGAAAGCTAAGGATAAAAATGTTGACATTGTAATTTGGTGAGACTTAACACAAACACACACAAACACAATGTTTAAGAATTACAAGTAATGGCTATTTGTCTGCTTTAATGCATCACCTTAAGTACATTAAAGTTCGTATGTACTTCAATTCGAAAGGAAAAGGAAGCATTTTTATAATGTCCAAAAAGTACTTTATATTTAACAAAAAAGCAAAATGTTCATTTATTCATTCATCTTCTATGCCCACTTATTCCCAAACCTGGGGTCACAGGGGTCTGCTGAAGTCTATCCCAGCGCTCATTGGGCGAGAGGCAGCGCCGCCATGACGCCAATCTATCGCAGGGCCACACACACACAGGCACTCACATTCACTCCTATGGGCAATTTAGAGTTACTAATCAACCTAATGCACATGTTTTTGGACTGTGCCGGGATTGGAACCCAGGAGCTTCTTTTTGTGAGGCGACTGTGCTAACCATTAAGCCACCGCACCGCCCAAAATTTGATATTTTATTTTTAAAAACGATAATTTTAAGCTCTCCACATTAGGATGCATGATTAATTCTCACAGTTCTAATGTTTGTTAAATATAAATATTTTACCAGTTGTATTGAACTGACTTTTTAATAATAATAATAATAATAATGATTTTTCTCCTCATTTTTTGCTATGACAGTTTAGACTTGAATATGAACTAAAAAGGAATAAAGGCACCCCACCCACCAACACCACCACCAAATGACCATAGACATAAAACTGAGGGGTTTTTTTTCTTCTTTTGCTCCCATGCCATCTGTGGTTTCACAAGAAAAAGACTGACCTGTATCTAATAAATGGATGCTATCCGGGGTGCATTTTGTGAGGCAAGTTGCTTTGAGGTTATTTGTGGCTCTTAGCATGCATGAGTGGCTGCCTGCATTTCTGCATAAGCTACTCGATTGGCTGAAAGGGAACAGAGACATTTATGTTCAAGCTGTGTTCAGCGCGGAGTGGCCATTAGGCAGGTCAGTATAAGAAGGAGTGGATGTGTTCATATTATCTTCACCTACACATGCACATGCCTAGACTAAGACACCTGGTTCAGTGCCTTTTTTCTGCTAGACTCCCTTTCACATCTGTTTGAACTGGCTTGCAAGGTCTTCAAAGCCAAATTCTCGTTTTCACATAGCAGCCTGAATGAAGTGGTGAGTTGCTGTTGTTTGGAGCATGTCTTTTTCTATAGAGTAAATGTTTTAGATGTGTAAAAATATTTTACTATGAGGATCACTGTTTTTATTTATTTGTCTGTCTTAACTTTTGTAAACAAAGTTTATAAGTGACTAGGGAGTTTGGTTCTAAGATGGAATGTAAAGCGGGAGCAGGTGGCTGAAGCAGTTCTGCTGTTAGACAGCTGTTAGTGCAGTTGTAAAAAATTAGGGCCCGGGCCCAAGCCCAGACACCTTTTTGATACCACTCCTTCTGAAATAGTATTTTGGAGGCATCTTGTATTATTTCTAAAACATTAAACATGTTCTGGAATGAGCCTTTATTAAATACATCAGGAATTTAAAAAATCAATAGTGATGTTCTCAAATAAAATTGAGTTATATTAGATTTTCTCTGCACCTTCATATACATTAGTATTAAGATGAATATGCCCTGTAGGTAGCTGACCTCTCTCCAGAAATGCTTAACTTGTTTTAGAAATGAATAGCATAATTGATTTTTATTTTTCAAATATTATATTGGCTTTGGAACATTAGCAGCTACAAGAAATGTATTGATACTTATCTTTAAACTTGTGAAACACATGGATGTCTGCTGACTTTGCGGGTTAGTAGTGGGGGTTTGGGGCTGGGTCCCTGGAGTGGTGGGATTTGGGCTAAGGGCTTTTGTTGTCTCAAGGTATGCCATTGTCCCAAAGTACCCATCATTGCTAGGCAACCTAACGCTGGGATTGCGGCATCCTTTTTATGCTTTAAGGGATCAAGTTCACTGCCCCAACACACACACACTGGTGCATACACACACAAAGGAAGAAAACTTTTCAAGAATAGGATTAGGAGGAAGAGGAACTTTAGCTGTGTGTGTGTGTATGCAGTGACTGGGGGGATAGTAACTATTTTAGGTTATTTACATAACCACAGGAATGATGGGGGGAGTTTAACAAGCTCAATTAGTCTTTTTTGTTTTGTTTTGTTTTTCTGAAAACCTCTTCAAAAGACGCAGAAAGGCTTCATTAATTGCAAACTGCAAGTTGAAGATTCTTGCTGTCCAACTGGATATGCAAGTGCTAATGCAAGGCTGTTTGTGTGCAGACTTTGAGGAGCAGCTGTATGATAACAGAGTAGCTGGGCAGACTTTCCGGCACCCTTCCTCACAGAGCTCAGAGGACACCTCCACTACTCTCAGCTGCTCGCCTTCATCACTTGGCAAGAAACCAGATTTTGTCTTCCTGGTAATTTTCTGCTGGTTTATTTGCACTTTTGACATTAGTATTGATCTGTGTGCATGCTTCATTACAAAAAATGTCTGTTGAAGGTGGGATAAGTGTATTCCACAGACAAAATGTCTCACTTCTGGTTTTCAAACATCATAAAGGCCACTTTGTCTAGGTTTTTTTTAAATTCTTGGCACATTTATAGAAAATTTTTATACACTCCGTTTACACTGAAAAAAGTAAATAAACGAATAGTTAGGTAAACATATAAACCATAACTTGAGTATGCATTTTACTTTTATACATTTCGTTTCTCATAACCTGGTACTTGTGTAGACCATGGTTTAGTTACTACAGTCTATCTATCTTTGTGTTTATATAATGCACATTAACTAAAATTAAGTGTTCATATTAAAATGTTAAACACCTGTCTTCTTTGGTGAAAGACAAGATGTAAAGGGAGGCCACCAATCATATAATAATAATCACCAATAATCCACCAATCAGCTTACTTGTTCTGTTGAATGTCTAATCACATTATAGGAACACCAGCGTGAGATCATCAAATTATAAATTTTTTCTATACACGCTTATTTCATGAGTAAGGTCAGCTGGAGCTTATTTCAGTGTACATAGGTGAAAGGCACGGGTACACCTAGACAAACTTGTCCAATCGCAGGGCCTCATATAGACAATAAAGTACCCAGAGTATACCTATGTACACGCGGTAAGAACCTGCAATCTCTGTACAGAAAAAGACTCCTTGCACAGGAATAGAACCCAGGACCTTCTTGCTGTGGGATGACCATGTTAAACACTAGCCTGAATAAATTACTTTCTTGATTTAAAAAATCAAGACACTTATTGGTTTAAATGTTGACTGACTTTTCTTTTTTTTTAATCAAATCCATTTAATATTCTTTTTGGGTCATAAATGCAAATGTTTGGTCAAGATAACATGGACATTTTAAGTAAAGATAACATATATGGTTTGCAGTGGAATGATAAAACATGTATTATTATTATTATGATTTTTAAAAATCTTTTACAAATTACACATTGCGCAGTGGTCTAGTGGTTAGCACGGTCGCCTCACAGCATGGTCACAGGTTTGTGTCCCAGGCAAGGGGTCTTTCTGTGCAGAGTTTGCATGTTCTCCCTACGCTTGCTCCGCTTTACTCCAGCTCCTCTGTTTTTCTGGGGTTTTTTATCTGTGTGGACTGGAGAGCTATTTAGGGATAGGCTCCTGCAGAGCCCTGTGACCCTGAGTTAGGAAAAAAAAAGCAGGCATAGAAGATGAATGAAAAAAAATTACATTAAAAATGTTTTTCGTAACCTTGTCTCTATAGACTGCCTTTCTCTTTAGTCATGGATCTTGGTGGAAGCTGTGTAAAATTTGCACAAGGTGCCAATAATCGAATAATCAATATTTTAATTTCTTTCTTTCTACTTAGCCTGCAAACAAACAGGTATGTGAAGATGAGACAACGTCATTAGGGATTCGGGCTCAGGACCTGGGTGCTTGTGGCTCAGACCGCTTTGTCCTGGGCTGGAATTCTTCAATCGGGCCCCCAGTTGCTGAAAAGCCTCGCTGGCATCTGAGTCGACACTCCTCTGCACACCTAATCCCTATAGATGTCACAGGTAACGAGCATTTCAAACATTCTGCTATTTAACTTTGCACAGTTTGCTTGTGTTCCTTAAATTTGTTCATAAACTATAGGAAACATCAAGCATTTGAAAGTGTTCCTTGGATTCCTTGGTTTATGCATTTTAGGATTTCCTACATGATTTTTTAAATACTGTTTCCTGGCCATATTTCCTGTGTATTGTCCTGTTCAAGCACAAATGTTGTCTGAGCCGGACTGATAAAACCAATCAAGTTTTAGATCATCGCCTCATTTCCACTCAGATTGTTTTTGTCCATCAGTACCTCCCCATGTCTCTCAAGCTGTCACCCTGTTGAATTAGATTTTCCCTTTTTTAGCATAGCAGTGACATTTTGGGTTTTAAGGCTTTTTTCTTCTTCTCCCATGTGCTTTTATTCTCTTCTCCCCCCCACCCCCCGTAACCATTGCATCGCATTAATCATTGCAGGCAATAAGCAGGCCCTTATCCAGAACAATGTACAAGTGTCATAATTGAACCTCTCAATACTGGTATACTAGTTCACAAAACAAGGTGTGACAACCTCAGAAATACATTATCTTTACAGCATTTGGCAGATCCCTGTATCCAGAAGTGTTTTTTTAATTTTTTATTCATACAACTAAGCAATTGCTGATTAAATCTTCCTGATTTTGTAGAGGGTAAATGAGTGGGATTGTCAAGATAGAAACATGTGAGGAAAATAACAATTGATTGTCTTATTCCCGCAAAGCTAGAACTGGTTGAAGAGATCAGTGAAATGTCTATTTAGTGTAATGGGTTCAGTAAAGCAGTCTAGGTTTATTAACTGTTTTAAACCATTTTCAGGCAGCCTGGGATCTAACTTGTAAATTGGGACTATTCCAATTCTCATTCACAAAAGAAAAATGAACAGGTAGCTGCTGCCATGAAAATGCCCATATCTTCCCTCGCTTGGTGAAGATGCTTGGAAAAGCAGCTCAGGGTAAAATAAAGGAATATAGTTACAGTGAGTGTAAAGGAGTGTGAGGGGTAGCACCCCCTTTCATTTTCATGAATGGTGCACATTTAATGGGAGAAAACTTCATTGGGTGGTTTGTGAGCGTGGACAGTGTGGATTTGTGCCAAGAAGCCATAGTGGTTTAGTGGTTAAAGACTGGGCTACTGATCAGTAGGTTGTGGGTTTAAATGCCTGCACCGGTAAGCTCTAAATGTTGAGCAAAATCATTGAATATTCTCAGTTGCAATTAAAAAGGGTAACAAAAACAGACAAATTTTAGTGTTCTGTAATATTCAGCACTACATACATTGCAATATTTCTTTGACACCATGATTCATGCAAATATTTTTTGCATTAAATATATTCTTACACGTGTAGGCGTTGGATATCATTTTGAATAGGTGCAGGTTAGAAAAACAGACATTTGGACAATTTGTTTCTTTAATCAGAATCATTTCACGTAGCCACAACTCAATCTACTTAGTGTCTTTTTCAAATGGTTAATATTAACCAGACAAGTTTAGGGCTTAACTAAGTCAAGCAAATTTCCATTTAATGCTGGCCATTCTGCTTGCTGAGTATACTACTTGATGATGCTGCGAAATTAGCTATCAAATCAGATGCATATACTTTGGATAATTCGTCATATCTAGATACAATTTATTGACCTGTTATTTGTATAATTTCTACACCAACATCACTTATATATTTTACACACATTTAAAAAAGATCTGTGTCAGATTGAGAAGTGGAATCTCATGTCTTGCCTCAGGCCAGAGCTTTGATAAGCACGCCAGCGAACTCCAGGCCCCCTTTAAAATTGAAAAGGTGGTTAACCCAAAGACCATCCTATGCCCAAGAAGTGTGGTCGCAGGCCCTGATGTTACTCTACACTGCCAAGGTGACAATAAGAACTTAGAAAGTTCTAATAGGGACTGAAAGCAAAAGGCAATGTCGGATCGATAGGTCACAATGTATATTGCTACTCTCTATGCTTTCTTGGACACACTGGAAGAATATTTCCACTTTCCACAGTAGTTTTTCAATTTGTTTTAATCTCTCACTTAGGTGATGGCAAAATTCTTGCTGTTGATCTGATACAAGGTGCCTATTCACCTGACTCTTCCCAGCCAAGATCACTGGAACCATCTACACAAAATACAGGCGACCACATACCTTTACGGAAAACCCAAAGTGACAGAGAGCATAGTGTTTTCCCATCCCCCCAAGCTCCTTCAGGCATGATGGACCATGCTACTATTATGTGCCCCAATTCTACCTGGAATGGCCCAAAGGGGTCCACCTTCTCTCCCTCTTGGAATGACTCCTACAACTATGCTCTGACCCCGAACCCTATTGCCAAGCAGTCTTTGTCTAAACCTGGTATATTGGACTCTGGAGGCAGCCTCATGTCCCCTTCCCAAACCAGCTCTAGTATGTCCATGTGCTCTGTATCACAATCTAACACTATCGCTTTTAGCTTAGAACCTTTCACACATAAGGAAAATATCTCACATGGAAAAACAATTAAAGGAAGAAGGAACGAGACTGATGGTACAGCATGCAGTCCAGCTGGAGATAATGGTCATATCAAATGTGAGCAAGAAAAGAGAACCCGAGCCAATGCTTTTAAATTCCGCGAACGATCTCTTTCAACACCAACAGATTCTGGATCTCTCTGCTCGACAGAGTGCTGTCCAGGGGACACAGTGCCTGTAGTTGGAGATGGTCAGGGCTATGCCTTGCTCTACCCTAGCAACAGCTCTGAAGATAACAATAGTACTGACAATGTGTCTGTAGAAACAGGGTATGACTTCTTCCCAGTGAGTAGATTAAGGTCACGTTCACGAAGCATCTCATTGAAGAAGCCCAAAAAGAAACCACCACCACCAGTACGCAGTGTGTCGCTAGTAAAAAACATGTCATCCATTGGTGGATTGGGTCAACAACATGGTGAAGGTTATATCAGAGATGGCAGGCCAAAGAGTCTTTTTATACCACGAGATTATAATTTCCAAGACTCATTTTGCCCCGAGTTTCTTATGGCATCCAAACCAGATGAGGAGACACCCAGCAGTTTGGAGACGACTTCTGATGCATCTCAGCCCCCTGATAAAGAAGAAGATCTAGCATTTCCCCCTCACTGGCAGCTTAGTGAGTGGAAGACCAACAATGACCCATATCATTCATTATCTGGCTCCAGCACTGCTACAGGTACAACAGTAATTGAATGCATTAAAGTGCGTGGAAGCTCAGAATCCCTAAATTCACCATTAAACTCTCGTGCTACATCCCCATCCCCACTTTTCATTGAAGCAGAGACTAAGATCTCTTCATTCAAGCCTCCAGGACTTATGTCCCCCTCGAGTGGTTACTCTAGTCAGTCTGAGACTCCCACCCCAACTATTACAAACTCAGCCATTACTGGACTTACTCCAACAGGGTGCAAGATGCGTCCAAAGATCCCAGAGCGGAAGTCTTCACTTCCAGCCACCTCACCAAAAGATAAATCTCAAGCTCGTCTTTCTTTTGAGTTACCAGTAAATTCGGTGTCTTCTGTAAAACCCAAGCCGAAAGCTAATCGAAGGCACTCAGACACATCTACCACCAGCAAACCAGGAAAATTAAGTCAGTCATCACAGCCTACAGTAACTACAACAGATTTGAGAAACATTAGACTCCGTTCAGTAAGTCGCTCAGAACTTGAGGACAGTCCTGACGGCTCCTCTGACATCATAGAAGAAGAGCAAGGACGTGATATTAGCCCTCCCAACACACCATATAGCTCTAAGCCACCAAAACCACCAGTTGCTGTAAAGCCACCACTTCCTAAGCGACCAATGAACTTGATGCTAAAGTCTTCCGCATCATCACCACTTGCTCAGGAATCTCCACCAGCCTCCCCAATAGACCGACCAATGCCTCTGGCTAACATCTACATGGTAGTCAGGAAGCCTAAACCTAAGAGGCCCTCCCAATCATATGTCAGCCCATCTGCAAGTGCACCTCAAGAGCATTTGTCAGTTTCTCTGCCTGAGCTTGACCTAGAACATGGTATACCAATCGAAGAGGATTTGCCATTTTCTAGCAGTCCAGATAAAGAGTTCAAGACTTTTTGTATTCAAAGTCCCATTTCCTGCATGGCTGAATTGGACAGGAAAAAAAACAAGGTACCACCACCAGTACCCAAAAAACCAAATGTTCTCTTATTACCCTCCCCCACTGCCCAGACACCAAGCATTGGCAACACAGAAAAGCAAAACCACCTACCCTTGGGTCCATCACCATCTGAAGCCATTGAGGCTCCTTATAACAAAGATAACCAAGAAAATTCTATTAAAGAGAGTCCAGAAACCTCAGAGTGTGATGTACAATGTGCACATCGAGAAAACTTGGTGGTCCCTAAAAATGTAAACAACCGTGATATACCAGAGGATGAAATGCAAATTAATATTGGATCTTTTCAAGATGTGGATATAAAGGCATTTGCTGAAGAAATATCAGGTATGTAATTTTATACCGTAAACTGTAATTTATGATTTTATAACTTTTTACTCTTAATATATTAGGAGTTTACAAATAAATAAACGTTAGAGGAGAAAGTAGGATTGTTTCAAAATGTTTCCCCAGAAGTTTCACTAGAGGAAGACAGCTCTGGCAAAAATAAAACCGAACTGCACATCACTGAAGAAACAGATGATGTGCTTGTCCACACACCTACTACCCATACAACTGAAGATCTTTTTACCATCATACACAGGTCTTTCAGATAATTACTACATTTATTAGTTTCTGTTGATTGACTGTAAGGGTTTTTTACATTTGTTTTTTGAACACATAATGTAACTGTAAATTTTGTCTTGCCCAGATCTAAGCGGAAAGTCCTTGGCCGTAAGGAGCCAGCATTTGGTAGTCGCCAAAGCCTTGTTTCACCTGTGAAAAGCAGCAGCAGTGACATTCGAACACTGACACTGGGCAGCACCCCAAGGTCAAACTCTAGGAATGAGAATTTTATGGCTCTTCTACAGAAGAAGGGCAGCAAGTCAAGCAGTGGAACGCGAGTCTCTGCTATGGAACTTCTGAGGAGCACAAACCCTTTGGCTCGCCGCGTCACTGAGTTTTCTCAGTCAGATCTGGACGCTGACTTGTACAAAATGGCTCTACCAGACCCCTGATTTTACTTGTAAAAAAGCAAAAAACAAATGTAATAGTTGATTTTCACTCAGTGCTCCACTGCACACCCAAATTTACATTTTCAGGTTCTTGCACTGTCTGAATTGAGGTTCTATTAAGCTGTTTCGAACCCTGGGTTTACCTTTATGTTGTTGTGGAGTGACATCCGAATCAAAGGCATGGAAACCAGTGTTGTAAGGTTCTGAAAAGGTTTGCATTGTATTTTACCACTGATTGGTAACTCCTCTGTGAAAATACATAACTGGTACAAAAATTACCAGCCTTTGTATGCAGTCAAGTTTGCCTATACCAACATGTAAAAGGCAGCCTTGTTGCAAGGATAGATGGACACAATAAGCACGGTAGGGTGGCGCGGTGGCGCAGTGGTTAGCACCGTCGCCTCACAACAAGAAGGTCC